>APFE031664498.1:0-23424 GCA_000404065.3 Pinus taeda | reverse complement strand
GTAATGTGGGATATGAGGGTCCTCATGTACATTGTAAGCTGGTCTCCTGCTCTGTTATTTGGGATTTGGGTACAGGTTGAGCAGGATTTGAGTAGGTCTAGGAGGTTGTGGGTTAGATGGAAGTTGTAATTGTGGTGGATTTATTGGTGGAGGAGTAGGCAATGCTTGTTGAGTGGGTTGGGGTTGATGTGGGTAAACAACTTGCTGCTGAATATTGCTGATATGATTGAGGATATGGCGAATATGGTTGATGGTATTGTTGATATGGCTGCGAATATGGTTGGTATGGTTGAGGGTATGGTTGATATTGTTGATAGTATAGCTAAGATGGTCTCCATTGTTGTTTTGGGTAACTTTGGTGCTGCCATGGCATGGGTACATTCCATGAATTCTGAGCATACATCTGATCATGTGTAGGAAATTGTAAATTCTGGTTTAGGAACATACCTTGAGGTGGAGGTCTTGGCTGCCATGGTCTCTTTGCACCCATAAAATACACATTCTCCATATCTATATTGGTTGCCACATTACAATTCTGCAAAACCTTGACTTTAGGGCAATGAAATATATCATGATTTTCAGTACAAAAGGCACAAACTTGAATGTTTTCTAATGGGCAATCTCTTAAGGCATGCTTCTTCTGGGATTTTGGACAAAATATAGCCATCATTTGATCTTTCTCATCTTGTCTTTTCTTAGCTTTAAGAGTGTCAATTTGGGTCCCTAATGTACTCAACATATATGTTTTGAATTCCTCTAACAGATTTCCTATTTCAGCTCGTGTGACACTCGCTGAAGTAGATTTTGTGGCTTGGGATGATATGGTTCTCTTTCCAATTTTGGCTTTGATCCTATAATACTTTTCACATAGATCAGCAATTTCTTCGAAAGGTAAGGTGGAAATATCACCTTTTCCCATGAAATTAAGATCATCTAAGTATTCCTCTCGAATGCCCTTCAAAAATATTGTTCTAATGAGATCAAGAGTCATGGATCGATGTTTTGATTTTTGTAAATTGTAAGAAAATCGTTCCAAGTACTCTTCTAAACTTTCATCCTCTTGTTGATTCATCCTAAAGATATCATCTTTAGAATCCTTTGATCTACAATAAGGTTGGTATTTCCTTAGAAATATTCTTCTCATGCCATCCCAATCAGTTATTGCATGCTCACCAAGTCCCATGAACCATCATAGTGTTGATGCCTTTAATGTTGCTGGGAAGAGTCTAAGCCTATGGGCATCATCTGTGTAACCATATGTTCGACATACAATGTCAAACTCAAACAAGAATGAATCTGGGTATTCTGAAGTCATACCATAAAAGTTTGGTAACACAAAAGGAGGTACTTTTTCATTTTTATTTCCTCATCATGATTGTCTTCTGGGTCGTGGATAGGAAATTTAAAGGTTGATTCTTCCTCCTCTCCTTGATCGTGTTGTTGTTCAGGAGTGGGTCTTCTTGTTGATCCTCCTCATTCCTCAGCCATTTTTATAGATTCCTCTGGTGATTTGATTGTTTGTTCAGTATCACTCGTTCCAAAGAGTTGTTCTAGAGATTGTTGATTTATTTTTCTACTTTCTCTCTTTGTATAAGATTCAGGGAGATGTTTCTTCTGAGATTCGTGTTCCAATAGGATTTGTCTCTCAATAAGTGTAAGTCTTTGGCCTGATTTGTGTTTATCCTCTAATTTTTGTATGGTGGTTTCCTCAGCTGGTGTTGTGTGTTCAGTTTGTCCCAAAGGGTCTGCTCCTGGTGATAGGTTAGTTTTTGGATGGGGGGTTTTTGTGAATCTACCTCTATTATCTCTAGATCTAGGCATAAGCAAACATGATTTCTAAAGTGACAATCAAATCTATGTTATGTTTTTGTTTTTTTTGTTGATTAAAAAATATTTTTTATATTTTTATTTTGATTTTTTTCGAAATCCTCTAACTATGCCTCCCCGGCAATGGCGCCAAAATGTAGTGGCCAATCTAGGGTGCTAGATTAGACTAGATTTATTATCAACCAGGGTAAGTAAACTTCGAAACATGTGTCTAAAGTCTATAGACATAAAGGATTCCTAACTAAGTGTTTGTTGTGATAAGCTACAGTACTTCTTTACAGAAGGTTAATATATGTTTCCTCTCACCTTAACACTCGGATTACCTAAGTTATGTAACTGTCATAAGGATACAACGTATTGCTAGACTGAGATTTTAAGCCCCTTACAAGGATGCTATGCACAAAAGCTCTGTCTAGTTAACACTGAAGCATTCATGAAAAATCAAAAGCACACTGAATTTTAAATGCATAAAAACAGAGTCTATGAAGAGGCTTTAAAATATAATGATGGATCAAATCTCTTACAAGATATGGTTCAATGATCTAACGATAAAATCTTCAAGCTATCACCATAAATACCATTTGTGAGAATTTATAATCAAATTGACAAAGTCATAAACATGGAAATAACATTAAACAGTATGTTTTCTATTCAAATTCAAAAGAAACTGCTAAGGAAACAAAATTAACAGTATACCAATCCACGCAGGGCCCGTCCACGTTTCAATGGTACATTGAAATAAACTCAAGAAATGAGAGTATTAATGCATAGACACTACTGGATTAAAACCGTAACTATATTCAAGCACTGAAGATTGCAATCATATACAGGAGTTCGTTTCTTCAAACGATACACAGAGATAATAATCGTAACTGTCTTTTGAAAACAAAATAATACCAGTGTTTATCTGCCTCCCTATCTGAATCAAATGCACATTCATTAAGCAAATGTTTCTTCTTTTACAATAGTGATTTTTGGTCATTCTAATCTAAACCGATTTCAAAAAAAACAAAACGAAACCGGTTTGGGAAACCATGGCTTTTACTGCCTTTGTAACCAAAAGGCTGGGGTTTGACCAGCGCTGACCGCATAACCAGGAGCTTTTGATTTGCTGTAAAATCGATTTTTCTCCATGCATGTACATTCCAGGTCTCGTTCCTATCCACTGCTTTGGCTTGCCTGTCATGCCACGTGTCAGATGATAAACCATTTACAGGATGTTATGACTTCTTGTAATCTTTTTGTTGAAAATTCCTAGTTTCTAACATAAAAAACCATAAATTAACTTTAATTCAAACTAACAACTATAATGCTATTAACTAATCAATTTCGATGGATATAAAGGGGTCTTTGGGGGAAAAAGATAGACAGATGATGATGTTTTTAGAAGAAAAAGATGGTAATGGAATGGTACCAACACATGGTCACCAGCACACACTTGGAGATCAGCACAGAAACTATGCATCAGTATGTTGTTGGTCCAGTCACACTCAAGACGATGATGCGCATACTATCAAATGAGTTGGACAAAGGGGCCATATCAGTGTACCCAGATGCAACGGAGGTGAGATTTTTCCTTCAGCGGGATGTCATGATTGAGCACACGGACACCATCACAGATGACTAAGCTTGGCATCAAGTTGCCACCATCGATCATCGCAAGGATGTTAAAGAGTTGGCCTTACCACAATGCTCTGAGTGTTAGTGATGTCTTGCATGGCTTTCTCAAGCCTATTTTGTCTCACGTGGGTACATGTGCAGATTGTATGTAACATCTTGTCAAGTGGAAGTTCAAGTGTTGATAGTTAAATGTAACAGTCATAGAGTAGTTGAAGAGTCATGAGGGTAGGTGAACAATCACAAAGGGGAATCTCAAGGGCCACCCCAACCTTTGCTATATATAGCCCCTCATAACTCATTGTATAGGCTTTTGGTCAGACAAGCTTCCAATAGGAGTATCTTATAGAAATCTTGCATAGTATTGTAACGAGCCTTGCTTCTCCACTATGCAGAGCTAGTATATCTCTTTGGAGGAGCGGGCGGTAGTGGTTGTAACGTTCCGTTGTCAAAACTGGTGGTTGGTTAGGGTTGTATTGTATGACTGGAACTTTCACTTCTTAATATAACAGAGCCAACACATTTCATGCATATGTTGTTATTGTATTTCAGCTAACTTGTCTACTCTAATAATATATGTATCTGTTTTCTTACGCATGCATGTATGGTTTTCCTATATATGTCTGAATCTTACTGAAATGTGTTGTTGGTTTAACCATCACTTTGGATTGCTAGCTCACTTGCTTTCAAGTTTGTGATGAATCTTTTCTTGTGCATTCCCTTCTTAACTCTGTGCTTTCACAGGTTTCGAAGGGGCACACTCACCTCACCCCCCATGTATTAGAACCGCTCATGCACCTTCCTTGACTCACTGCATATGTCACACCCTTGCTACCAACAGGGACATCTTACTTGCCTCTACGCACCATCGCAGTCAAGGCAATACCGTATGACCCACTATTGAGACTCCTACACCAAATGGTCTGAGGTCTAGTTGGGACTTCTTACCGAGGAGATCCCCTGAAATGTTGGCGGGTCTAGCACCGTCAACGTTTGGCGCTAAAAGGAGTGTCAGATGACAAGCTGAGTCCTCACATCTGTTTTTAATCTCTGCATATCTATCATGACTAACTACAGAGTTTCTCTTCTGAAGTGTATGTCCTATGGAAATGACCTCATTCTCTCGGAATAGCTCTCTGATAACTTGTCACATAAAATATACGATGGTGGAGGCTACGTAGCCCCGTTAGGCATGCAGTCAGCGTTGTAGGCTCATGCGAAAGACATGGAATCTTTGAATATTATATGACCTACATGTTGTTCATCTACATGCTTCGAGGGCAGCTAATGAACTGGTGTGCCACGCTGCCCTAAACATCTATTCATTCTCTTTCTCATATGGTTGCAGAGATAGATTGTGCTTTCAATCAATTTAACCGTAAAGCACTCAACAAAGAAATTGTGGAATTATGAAAAGAACTCAATGAATTTGTTGAATAGTTCCACACACGCTTTTGTAATCTTGCATACCGATTCCTTGAAGATGAAATTGATTGCGAATTTCTCAATGGAGTATTTGAGTATATTCTTCACATATCCGAAAATCTACAATTCTTGAAATCATCTAAACCTCGCTTAGCACACTTCGGTGATGGAGTTGTGCAATCACAGGTAGGCATAGTTGTTGTTACGAGTGACTATCCGCCTTCACCTCATCAAACAGCTCCACCACCACATAGTGATGTGGGAGATTATGCACACATATCTGTTGAATTGTCACATCCTCCCACCCCACCTGCTCCTGATATCTACATAGATTAGGCTTTCAATATTGTTGGTTGTCACAGTGATTCGTTCCCTCAACCTCCATCCCCGCTTTCTGTTGATCCTCCAGATTGTACTATATTTTGCTCTTCCATTCTTGACTCCACATTTGTTGTGAACGAGGATCAAGCTATTGACGGAGTTAGTGTTATTTAGCTAGCCTGTGCCATCATTCATGATGAGTGTGTGTGGGAATATAATAAGAACCCGCGGTGAAGGATGACTCCCTTCCATCCGCGCCTCACCCGCTCTATCTTGACATCCCTTGCGGTTCTTCCATTGTTGATTTCCCTGTGAAAACTCATTTCTGGACGTTTCTACTTCTGATCGTTCATAGGACACATCAGATGTCAATCTGTCATTACATTACGAAGAGGACACATCTTCCTCTAAAAATCCATATGATCTATCATCTGTCATTTCTGAAAACACAAAGGGTGAACATCCTTGCTTCTCATCTACCCCTCTGCATGATTCTTTAAATCATGAGGATGCCGACAAACACCTGAATTTTCTGATCTTGGTTGTCGTGATCTCTCTACTTCTTCTTCTGATCACGAATCATATTGTTAATCTGTCTAAGACACTAGTCTACGATGATCTATCTGTCGATAAAGTTGAAACCCCGTAGACTTTCGAGGCACTTCAGCCCGAGCTGATGGTTATGTTAGGTCATTGCTATCCTGAGATTAGTTTTGCTTCTGATCAAGAAGTTGTTCAAACAAGCAAGGCTCCTCATCACTCATTTGTATGCAAAAAAGATCAATCTAACATTCAGATTTCACTTCCTCCACTCGAACTACACGATCCCATCGCTCATGCATTGGAAGAATTTTACCAGCAAGCTCACTTTCACAACATAAGTGGTCTACCTTTCTCACATTTGCTTGCATGTCACAGTCAAGGGAATGCAGACACTCAACATTTGCATGCAGTATAGCACAACACCATGGCAAGTCCACAAAGTGCATGTCATGCGCTTTCACTCATTTTTGTTTTATTGACGCTTCTAATCTCGGAGTGTGTTTGTCTTCATCATTATATCTTTCATGCTTGTTGGTTTGCGCAACTGCGATGTTCGCAAACCATGCCTTCACCAACATGGGTCGACCAATGCACCAGTGGCTACATGGAAGTATCACTTCACGTGAGATGACCCATGCAATGTTAGCTTAGGAGTAGGAGTAGTGTTTTGTTTTGAGTTGTTTGCTTGCATGCATGTTTGATTCTTTCTTTGTGTGTTTACTTGCTTGCTTGCTTGTTTTCTCACTCTCTTAGCATATGCATTTTCTTCTACTTCTTTCTTCGCTTTTTGGTTTGTTTGCTTTTTTATGTCCGTAGGTTAGTTTCGCATGGATCGTGTGCGACTCTTGAAACAAGTTGGGTGAAGTACAAGAGGACTTATATAGCTATTAATACTTGGTTATCTGTTGTCCTACCTCTTATGTAAGAACTTGTGGCCTTCAGTCCATGAAACATCAATGTAAAATACATACTCTTCGAAGTGAAGCTAGGTAAAAACACAATGCTTGCGCGCAAACTAGTATCACCTACTCTAGTTGGTTATTTTTTGGTTAATCCTTGTCAGCTCAGTCAAGTAGAGTAAGCTGAGGAGGGAAACCTTAACAAGCACGTCAGAGGTATATACAAACTACTTCTCTGAAGAAACAACCTCTTCTTCTCTCAATAAGTCAGGATCCCTCTTCCACCTCTGAAATGAATAAGTGTTATGCATAGTTATGAAAAAATGAAAAAAATGAAAATGAACAAGGTTAAAGAAGAGAAAGGTTTCATGCACAAAGAGGTGATGCAAGTAACTCCGTCGAGGCACTGACCAGGCTCGCTAGCAGCGGAGTGATGCTTGTGTTCTTGTGTGACTCCATTGGGGCACTGTCTAGACCTACTGCCAAGGGAGAAACACCAGAGATGAAACTAAAACTCTGATGATCATATGACTTGTGCACCAATATATCCCTCATCCCCAATCGAAACAACTGTGTTGGTTTAGCTTGGATTGTGTGTCAACAGACCAAGAGCATGGTAGATGATACATCTTACAATCAAGCAAGTGTGGAAACCAAGACGAACATAGAACTGAACAATCCTTTTAGAGGTGTTGGACTTGATTTTCATGAACAAGGTCCATTTAGAGAGTTGGAATTCTACCAATGTGTCGTTAAGTGTTATAGTAGCTACAACCACCCTCCAAAATTTTGCCTTGGCTTCGTTTAGGAGCCTTCCTACCAACCATACTCAATAGCATGGCTTGCACTATCAAGCACATCAGCTTCAGTTGTTTCATAGAGCTTGTCAGGCTATGAATGCAAGTTTTTCCCACCTCCTTCACAGGTTGATTTCTGGACTTAGTGTTAGTTGCTAGTTAAGCAGCTCCCTCTGGGAATTGTGCAATTCTATAGGGGAATCAGCCTTCCCTCTAGAAATTGTGCAAACCCAGTTGGACACCTAGTTGGGCTCGAGAATTGTGCAATTCTTCCTAACATTATTCCTCTAAAAAATTGCGCAATTCATCCCAGGACAGCTGCTCAGCCTAGAAATTGCGTAATTCTAGGCAGCAGTCACCTGTTGCTCCCAGAAATTGTGCAATGCCTTTGGGACAGCTAGCCCAGCAGCTAGCAGAAATTGCACAAATCACCTAAGCAATCTGTTGGGTTCAGAAATTACACAATGCAGTTAGACAAGCTTCCTTGCGAAAATTGCACAGTCTGACCCAGGACAACTGCTCAACCAAGAAATTACGGAATCCTGGGAGACAGTGACCTGTTCGTCCCAAAAATTGTGCAATCCCTCTAGGACAACCATCTCTGCTCAGCCCAGAAACTGCGCAAATCCCTTTCCCATGATCACAAACCGATGCATGTGCCTTTAGGTTGACTAGTTCCCTCCGAGACCGAGCAAAATTGATTTGCATGCATGGATTGCTTTTCCCAAAGCAGCATGAAAAGGCATCCCTAAATTTAGGGATCTATTTTTAGCAGTTGGAGGTTACATGCATGGATCACTTTAGAAGCCTCTCGCCAAGTGTCTATTTTCCTAAATTTGTGGTAGGCACGTCATAACCTCGATTTTATCAAAACTATTTTTTCGAATGCTGCAAAGCTCATTCCACGCATCGATCTTGCAGATCTGACATCCCACATTGCATCTAGGAGTCGTCGGCACATTCAACTCAATTTTTTTGGGGTAAGCCTGCTTTTCATATCTTGCACTGCATTTCTGTCGCTTTTTGTGTTTGTCTTGTTTGAGTGTTGTCTGCTTGATCTATATGAATGCTTGATGTCGTTTGCATGCATGTTAGATTATAAAAGCATTGTTTCAGTTTTCATTTGCATCTCACTATTGTCACATGCATAACATTTTTTTCTCACTGACGGTCGTCATCATAATAACCCACTTCACTCACATGCATGTTGTCCCATTTTTTTAATCATGCACTTATTGTTTGCATGCATAATCATTCACTCTTGTTTGCACTCATCTCATTATGCATTCATACTTCTCATGTTGCCAGTCACCTGTCGGTCGGTCTAGGCTACCTTTCCCAGCTAGCACTGCACATTTCCAAAAGTGAAGTCTATGCCTTCCCTCCATAAATTGCGCAAGTCTAGCCCAGCATTGACCTCCAAGATTGCATTGCGCAATTCTTGGAGAGAGTGTCCTACTAGCCCCAAGAACTGCACAATGTAATTTGTTGGTTGCACGTCATTGTTGACTGAAATTGCGCATTGCACACTCATTCCTCAGCAGGCCAGACTGGACTTTCCATTGCACAGTTCCAGTGGTCAGTTAGCCTCTTGGTAGCTCGAACTGTGTCATCTACAGTCTTGGCAGTCAGTGTCTGAGCCTCCCGGTGAAAATTGTGCGATCTTCACAGAGAGTCACATACGTATGTTGCATGTCAATCCTCCAGTTTATTTTGGTTTTCAACTGATAGATTGCTTACCATGAGTGTTTTTATGTCTCTAAGTATCACAGGTTTTGTCTTCCTCCCAACAGCACAGGTACAATGGCTTCCAGGAGAGCAGAGTCAAAGACACAGTTAAGAGTGCAACTAGGAATGAAGTCGATCAAGTGTCTATGAACTCACCTATCCACGAAGACATCAATTTGTTCATGGACAAGGATATCAAGATGAATGTCAATGACATCACGGCGAGCAGCACCATCAGCAGCAGCAGAAGGCAGCACACATGCACGCGACGAATGCAAGAGGAAGGTTGTTGATAGCATAGAGGCAGAGCAAAGCTACAAGTTCAAAGCAGATCCACTCATGATGAAAGAAGCTTTTGAGATTGAAGTTATGAGGTGACGGCGTGACACGAAGATCGTGCAAAGGAAGAGAGAGAAATAGAGAAGGAGTTGCATGTGCTGAAGTGACAACTCAAGGAAGAACAGGAGTTGCACAGACGAGAGAATGAGTTTTAGCAGGAATAGGTACAGCAGGGGGTGCAACATGCATAAACGGATGAAACTACGCCCGTACAAGTTATAGATCCATCCCAGTGGCTGGCACGAAGCAGACAAGGTGAGAAATGTTGTTGATCGCATGCAAGGTAATTCACTAGCATGCATGTCATTGTATGCACGTGTGCAATCCCACCCATTTGGAATACTCACAAAGGCTAAGACAAGAAGCAAGTCCGACTGGAGTTGAACATGTACTTCGACAAGTTGATGTGCATGGTCACCAGCACACACTTGAATATCAGCATAGAGACTATGCATCAATATGTTGTTGGTCCAACCACACTCAAGTCGATGATGCACATGCTATCAAATGAGTTGGACAGAAGGGCCATATCAGTGTACCTGGATGCAACGGAGGCAAGAGTTCGCTTTCAGCATGATGTCACCATTGAGTGCACAGACACCATCATGGATGACCAAGATTGGCATCAATTCGCCACCATCGATCATCGCAAGGATGTCAAAGAGTTGGTCTTACCACAACGGCCCGAGTGTTAGTGATGTATTGCATGGCTTGCTCAACCCTATTTTGTCTTATGTGGGTACATGCGCAGATTGTATGTAACATCTTGTCAAGTGGAACTTCAAATGTCGATAGTTGAATGTAACAGTCATAGAGTTGAAGAGTCATGAGGGTAGGTGAACAGTCACAAAGGGAAATGTCAAGGGCCACCCCACCATTTGATATATATAATCCCTCATAACTCATTGTATTAGCCTTTTGTCAGCCAAGATTCCAATAGGAGTATCTTAGAGAAAGCTTAGACAATATATCTCTTTGGAGGAGTAGGCGGCAGTGGATGTAACGTTCCGCTGTCGGAACTAGTGGTTGGTCAGGGTTGTATTGTATGACTGGAACTTTCACTTCTTAATATAACAGAGCCAACACGTTTCATGCATATGTTGTTATTGTATTTTAGCTAACTTTTCTACTCTAATAATATATGTATCTGTTTGCTTACGCATGCATGTATGGCTTTCCTATATAAGTATGTATGTATCTCACTGAAATGTGTTGTTGGTTTAACCATCACTTTGGATTGCTAGCTCACTTGCTTTCCAGTTTTTGATGCATCTTTGCTCGTGTGTTCCCTTATTAACTATGCACTTTCACAGGTTTCCAAGGGGCGCACTCACCTCACCCCCCATGTGTTAAAACCACTCATGCACCTTCCTTGACTTACTACATATGTCACACCCTTACTACCAATAGGGACATCTTACTTGCCTCTGCGCACCATCGCAGTCAAGGCGATATCGTATGACCCACGGCTAGGACTCCTACACCAAACGGTCTGAGGTCTAGTTGAGACTTCTTACCGAGGAGATCCCTGACATGTTGGCGGGTCCAGAACCATCAAGAAGTCCCCATGCTTGGAAAACCTCCACTGTGACTTCAATATTGCTATGTGGGAGTCGGTTGGCATGGCTTATTGAAAATGGTGACGAAACTTTTTCTCAAGGAAGATTATTTGAATCCATTGGTCAGGGTCTAATCAAACTAATCCCCCCAAAAAGCCGCAAGCAATATTGTCAACGAAAGGAGCCTTCTTACTCTTTTTAATACAATTGATCGATCCTCAAATTGTTAGACCAAAACAAACACGGTCTATGCAAGTTTATTCTAGATATTATCATCGTTGTTTGGGAATCAATTGAATGGGCTCAAGAAACAGTTCAAGTGAGGTTATGACAAAAATTATTGGGGCTTTTCTTTAACTTATCATGTTTGGGATTTGGCTCTCTTCAAAAACATGGTTTCCACATTGCTTTTGGATGCTTCTTCTATTTCTTTTTTTGTCTTGTATTTTCTTACATCATTTTAACAAACAAATTTGCACCTTTACTGCATATCTATATGTTATTGCAACATACATCCTTTCTAACTCCTTGAAGCAGCGAATACGTAAGGACTCATTTGTGGCATCAACATTCCACGAGGTTTAAAGGTAATATATAATGACTTTGTTGATGATTCATTTTTGCCAGTGTGCCTAGACCAAAGATGTGTTGAGTGCATTTTCCCCTGCTTAGACACTCCCTGTGTTTCTTCCAATGCAATTAGAAAATAGAGCATTGGATCATTTCTCCTGATAAGATCCCTCTTAATTAGAAACACATTCCTACTGAATTGAATTGAATTGAAGAATTGAATAATTTTAATGACATCCACGAGACCAAAACAGTCTGACAGACTGAGAGATTGTTAAATGTCTTGGCACGGCTTTTAGGATTGGGTTTTCTCCCACTGCTGTGGATTTGGTGCTTGTAAACTTCAATAGTGGTAATCTAAAGATCTCTATATTGCTGAAAATGAATTAATTCTAGAGTCATGCACTCTAGTCATACATATTATGTTTCCTGTTGTCCTCTAATCCTATCTCACTTTGATAAAGCTTAATAATTTTCTCAAATCATTTCTATGTGTTAAGTATGGTGGTAAAATATGCCCTCTTCTAGTTCCCTGGCATATCTACATCCTTCCAAAATATGAGGGATGTTCAGGAATTATTGGTAAACTTGTGGGTGAAAATAGGTCTCTGGCTGCCTGGAAAGCAGTGAGGCAGTCTGTGGGATTACCTACTAAGGGTAAAACCCTGACAGCAAAGTGGGCCATTCAACGCATTAATGGTAATGTTGATTGGAACTGTTTAATTATTCATGGGATTTCTCATGGGAAAAACATCGAGATTCTAGTTGCAAAGCATTCACATTTATGATATTATCTTTAGCGCCTCGTGTAACATCCCTCACTTTACCCTTGCTATTTTGTAATGACAATTGTGACTGTAACACTAGTGTGGAAAACCACGACTGGCCAAACCTCTTACTAAATATCTGACAACTATTAGTTATAATTAATTAATTAAAACAACTAAAGCAAGGATAGCCTTACAAATCGTTGGTATGAGGGAAGCTTTCTTGCTCATTTGTTTTTGTTAGGAGCCATTTTAATGCCCAAAGCCGCTTGCTTGTTTTCCTCAGTTGAGAAGCCATGGCCCATGACCCATAACCAACTGAATTAAATGTCGCAGTTGTTTGCAGCTGAGAGAAGCCATTGTCTGACAAGTTTAATGTGATGTGATTGGGGCTGAACTGAGTTGGCAAAGTTTACTGACAGTCTTTATGAGATTGGATTGAGGCGGTGCCATTCCCATTATTCCCCTCTCGCAAATCAAAGAGACAACTCTCAGGAAAAGGGACTGAAGAGCTAAGGCGATGCTTTGTCAGCTGTACCAAGGGACACGGGAGAGATTCTACATATAAGCACAATAGAAGTGAATTGGGGGTTCAGTTACTCAATTGGAATTCAATTGTCAACATTTTCAATATCTAATTATTAAGTCCAGATTGCATCTGATCCAGTGTTATGACATTGCATTAGTGTTTTACCTTCCTAGACCACTAGATCTACAGATCCACCTGTTTATTTGAGGGAGATCCAACTTGGCACCCATTTGGGTTCAGCGACTTGATTGGATTTCAATTGTTCAACATTTTCACTAAGAGTTAAATCTAGTTTGTGATTGATACAGCGCTATGACATTGCATTAATAGTCGAGAGTGTGGTTTTAGCTAGAAAAACAGCCTCACTGACCACGGATGTCCTCGACGCTCAATGCTCCAAACTAGAGACCATTAAGAATTTATTTTGGGATTACCAATTTGCTCGCCAACGCTGAAATAATATTCAAAATAAGCTTGCATCATGCTTCAACGATTCATTCATGGGATAGCGGCCATCCTTGGTGACTCACATCAACTTATTTTCACGTCCTTTATTTTCACGTCCTTTATTGGATTTTGGCATTGCATATGGGTTACAGTTTTGCTTTCTATTTTGAAATTAGTTTGTCAGTTTGTATTTGATGACTACGGTTGTCCTATTTCCATATTCCAAAAGATGTACTCACATGAAGCATGTGCTCACATTTCAGCGAAGAAGATTTGCCAAAGAGATTTCAGCGTCAGTTTAATATGACCTTATCATAGCCTTAACCCAAATAATGATACAAAGATGATCTAGTGTATTCTTTATACTATTGTTTTGTATGTAATATAAAATGTATTTTCTCAAAAAAACACACACAAACACATATATATATATATATAATCAAAATCCATAGTGCAGAAAAATTGTTAAAATTGGCAACAAGGGCCAAATTCCACCTTGGGATAGCTCATACGATGGATATGATTATTGCATTGGATTCCTCTTTTCGAGAGGTTCAAATTTTATATAAAGATCATCTCATTCGGACAAGCAGAAGTGGAATTTTGAATTTATTCTGTCTCATGCACAAATTGTTAAGGTCGGCCTCAGCTTAATGTAGGCTCAAGAAGCCCAATAGATGTGTCCTTTCACCCTCAACGAATTTTATAAATAGGAATGACCTCTCTCTTCATTTGGACATCAATCACTCATGATTTCTTCTCTCTCCTAATCTGATTGGTTCGTACAGCCTAGGGATCATCTCTTTCTCTCTCACACGTGTGGATGAAGGAAGAATTTCTGGGACAGATTGCAGGCCAAAATTTCAGAGTTTCATGACAGCATTGACCAACGTTGACTAGAGGGATATCGACCAAGTTTCACTGTGTCTTTTGGGTCATAATTTCTCTCTCTTGAGGCCGCATTAATTGGCACAGAAATCGAGGTGTTTGGGATTGTTTGACTAGCATTGACGTCAGGTTGACTTCTGTTTTGACTGCAGAAAATCATAGCATATTTTCTATCTCCTTTGATCGAGTTTGACAGAGCTATTTTGGGTTGCATTTGACCTCCTCGTCAAGCCGATTTTGACCAAGGAAGACCAAGCTGCATTGGTGAATTTTTGTTGTTGTTATAACTGACATTGACTTTCTGGTTAGCGCTGAAATTGGACTGCAAATGACTGCAGAATTTGACAGGGCTGATTTGACTGTGTATTGGGCAAGTGAATTTGATTTTTGTACTCTCTTTTTGTTGAACTATTGAATAATAATAAGAATATTTCATCAAAGGGTTTTCCCCACATTGGGGTTTTTCCTTGGCATCCACCAAATCTGGTATCCTCTTGTCTTTGCATGTTTTTTGCTTATGTTTTATGTTCTATTTGCATTTACTGTCAATGTGATTAAGTTAATGTGATTGCTACTAGAAATAATTGGAAATTGTCATTGGGCTAATAAAGAAACATTGAAGTAAATTGTGCTAACATAAAACATACCATTGTTATCTAAAATTAACATGGTATCAGATCTTAGGTGAAGACAAAGTCCAAGCAAGAGTGAGGAAAAGCAATAACTAAGGGAAGTTGTTGAACAAGAACTTGGAACTAGTCCCAATGACGATTACATCTTACTTCAAATCCGAGGACAAGCTTAAGGACAAACCTGACTATCATACATGGAAGATGTCTCTGGATTTGACTTCAGAAGAAAATGATGCTATGGACTATGTCAAAGGAAGAGTGGTGGAGCCTCCTTCAAGTGCACCCACTGTTGCAAAAACAAAATACAAGAAAGGTGAGGTTAAAGCTAAGAAAATTATTGTTGATTCTATTCACAAGACTTTGGTTGCCTATATTTCTAATTTGGAAACATCTAAGGAGATGTATGACGAGCTGGTTGGGATGTTCAAAGTAAATACTTCAAATCAAGTTCTCTTTCTCAAATAACAAGTTGAAGGACATCAAGATGGATAGAGGAGAATCCATTCAATCCTACTTCATGAGGATTGTCGAAATCAAGAATGATCTCCTATCTATTGGAGAAGTTATTGGTGATAGGGGGCTCACTCTTATTGCACTTGGAGGCCTTACAAGAGAATGGGATGTGTTTAACACTACCATCCTCAACAATGACAAGATTTTTGGATTTGATGAATTATTGGCTAGATGCACTCAAGAAGAAATAAGGATGATGGAAAGAGACAAGCCCTCAAATGGAAACAATCCTACCGCCTTCTCCACTCATGCTAAAAGGAAGAACAATGTTGGTCCAAAAAGACAAGGTTAAGGGTTCAGCCGAGATTAAAAGAATGAAGAAAAGGAATATGCTTCAATTGCAACAAGTTTGGCCACTTTGCTAGAGAGTGTCCTCACAAGAAGGACACTCCAAGAGATGATGACAACAATAACAACAACCACAAAGGTAGTGGCAATAAAAGGAACAACAAGTTCAACATCAAAGGAAAGAGGAATTCTCTCAATGTTCGATACGATAATGGTCATCCTCCCAAAAAGTCGAGAAACCAAAGGTATGAAGAAGTTAATGTTGTAGAAAAGAAAAAATAATTTTATCTTATTTCTGCCCTTACCACCGCCTCTCCTCCAAATACATTAGATCATCGTTAGATTGATAGTGATGCCTCAAGGCACTTCACTGGGTACAAGGAGGCCCTCTCAAACTTGATTGAAAAGAAGACAAATATGGAGATTATACTTGGGGATAATGCCACTTATCCTGTGAAAGGAATTGGGACAGTTACTCTTCACTTGAATCAAGGTCAAACCCTTCATCTACAAGAAGTGTTATATGTACCTGATCTGAAAAAGAACTTGGTCTCTATGTTCAATGGACAATAAAGGTTTCAAGGTGACATTCGTTGATAGTAAGGTTTGTGTTTGGCAAAGGAACCCGAAAGATGCATTCACTCTTGGATTTAGGGCTGAAGGTCTCTATCAGGTTGGAGGAAGTCTGTTGGGAACAATGACTTGCGATACTTGTCTTCAATCAGAATTATGGCACCAAAAATTTGCTCACCTTCATTACAAAGTCTCACCTGATGTAAGGAAGATGGTCACATGTATGCCCGAATTTGTTAATTTTAGAAAACAATGGTATGTTCTATGCTTTACTGCAATTTTACTTCAATTTCTTTATTAGTCCAATATCAATATCCAGTTTAGCAATCACATCAACATCATAGTAAAATGCAGATAGAACATAAACATAAATAGTAGAAGACAAACCAAGACAATAGGACACAAGATGTGGTTCCAGCCAGGGACAAACCCCAATGTGGGGAAACCCTTGATCAATTCTTCTTATAGTCTTCAATAGTTCAATAGAGAGAGTAAAATTTACAAATTCTGATAATTTATAACAGTAGCAAAAGAACCCTAACTAGGAAATTCAACACTGGTCAACAGGGAATATTTGACCCTCAAAGATTTGGTCAACTTTAGTCAACTTCAGCCTCCAAACAACAAGATGAAACAACCCTTAAAACAGTGCATTCATCCCATTCAAAGTCTGGTCAAACAGTGAACATGCGGTCCGCCCTAACCACACTCAACGCTAGTCCAAAAATCAACAGATTGCCTCAATTTCTATGCCCAGAAATGAACCCTACCCAATCAAAGATAACCCTCACAAAAATGCAGTCAAATAGGTCAACGCTTGGTCAACGCATCCCAAAACAACCTTCTAGAAATTCAGTCAAACCTGGTCAATGTTGAAACAGAAAATGTCTTTCCTTTCCTTCGCACGTGTGGAGAGAGGAGTTTCCCAAAAATCCGTACCCAATCAAATTAGGAGAGAGAGAGATGTGTGAAGATGAGTGTGTTCAAATGAGGAAGAGGCATCATGTATTTATAGGAAAACGTTGAGGATGATAGACGTGATTGTTGTGCTTCTAAGCCTGCATGAGTTTGTTGGCCGACCTTGACAATTTGTCCATAATATAAATAAATTCATATCTTCATTTGTACATGTCAGAATCGGATGATCGTTAGATCAATCCTACACCTCTCAGAGAGAGGAATCCAAGAAAAATATCATTTGTCATAAATAAGATGACCCATGTGGAGTTTGGCCTTAGTTGCCAATTTTAACACTCCCTCCCAACTAAGAAGAACTCCACCTGCTAATCCATCTTCAAATTTGTACTATCTCTGCTATCAATGCATTGCTATACTCTGTTGAACTATGAAGAAGTGATCAAGAATGTATCATACCATTCTCTAGTGACTCGAAGTCAGTCCCAATCAAAAGAGAGTGTCTCATACCACTCTTACCTACCCGAAGTCAATTCCAATTAAAAGAGAGTGTCTCATACGACTCTTACCTACTCGAAGTCAGTTCCAATCAAAAGAGAGCGTCTCATACCACTCATAGTGACCCGAAATCAATTCCAATTGATCCCAGATCAATATCAGCCATCCTAGCATAGGGAGTATGGTAGTACATGTGTTAAAATTGGAAACTAGGGCCAAACTCCATGTGGGTCATCTTATTTATGGCAGCTAATATTTTTCTTGGATCCCTCTCATCGAGAGGTGTAGGATTGATATAAAGATCCTCTGATTCCGATAAATATTAATGAAGATATGAATTTATTTTGATTATAGACAAATTGTCAAGTCGGCCAGCAACTTATGTAGGCTCAGAAGCCCAACAGCTATGTCTATTCAACCTCTACATTTTAGTATAAATAGAAGAGGAATTGAAGTCATTTGTCACACAGACACTCACTCTTGTGATCTCACTTCATCCTTTTTTGGGTTTGATGAAGATGAGAGCTAGAGGCAGTGCCCTAGGGTATACGCTGCCCTAGATAACATGCCCTAGATCTAAATGTAGTCATGGGAGAATAAGCTCTATGTTGCTCAAAAAGTCGGAAAAGCCGGAACTGTCAAAACTGCCAGAAAATCCAGAAAAGCTGGAACTACCGAAAAAAATGGAATTGCCAGAAAAGTCGAAAATGTCGGAAAAGCTGGAACTGGAGAAAAAGTCGTAACTACGTAAAAAGCCGAAACTGTCGGAACTGTTGGGAACAACCGAAACTGCCAGAGACAACCGGAACTACCGAGAACAACTGGAACTTCCAGAATTGTCAAGAATTGCCGAAACAGCTGGAGCATCGGTCTCCGAAGGAGAGCAACATGCAAGGGACAACTAACTAACATTGGGACAGTTGTATGGTACTTAGCAGCAAATGCACCAAGCATGCAATGTTACAGCTAGCATGCAAGGGACAACTAGAATGCAACAACAAGCATGCTAAGGACAACAAGCATGCTAGGGACAACAAACAAGCAAGGTGCTACCAACACATAGGTCGGGATGGAAACATGGTGCAGCATTGTGCAACGCGGTGAGGTGCAACATGATGACGAAATGAAACACAACGATAGGTAAAGGAATCACCTTGGAGAATTAGTTGAAGCAGCATGTCTTCAACTGATCTCATATATCATCTTCTTAGAGATAATCTATGCTCTTATCTAGATAAGTCAAAGTGTTGACTTATGTTGTAAATATACTATCTCTCTCTCTCTATTGAACTATTGAAGAACATATAGGAAGAAATTATCAAGGGTTTCCCCACATTGGGGTTTGTCCCTGGCTAGCGCCACATCTTGTGTCCTCTTGTCTTGGCTTGTCTTCTGTGAATTATATTTATGTTCTATCTACAGTTTAATTTAATGTTGATATAATTGCTACTCTGGAAAAGATATTGAGCTAACTGTGAAAATTGAAATAAATTGTTGTAGCATAGGAACATACCTAAAATTAACACGGTATCATAGCTGAGGTGAAGACAATGCCCAAGCAAGAGTGAAAGAGCAATCACCGAAGACAGTTGGGAAAGGAAAAAAGGATCAGTTGATTCATCATCCCTCTTCAAATTTACCGAGGGTGAAGTCGAAGTAGAGAATATTATTAGAATGGCGCAGCGGAATATTTTGATGGCCTACTTAAAGATCACTTCATTGGGAAGTTCGGATCTAAGGGTGGAACGAAAGGCAGATGCCTTGGTTGCAATAAGTTCAATGATTATGTAAAGGAGTGTTTGAATGGCAGAGACACATCTCTTGATGAAGATAACAATCATTCCTGGGACATCTTCAATGATCAAAGGAATGACAGGTAATGCAGGTCATCAAGGAAATGGTAGACTCTTCAAATAAATAAAGGAACCCCAGGTATGAAAAATCAAATGTTGTTTTTGATAAGATAAAGAAGCATTATCTTGTATTGGCCCTCTCCTTTGGATTCTTTGGGAATCTGGCTTATTTATTGTAGTGCTTCAAGGCACGTCATCAGATAGATGGGTGCACTCTCTAATTTGGTAGAGATGGAAACAATCGTGGGATCATACTTGGAGTCGATGCCACCTATCCTGGAAAGGGTGTAGGGAATGTTATCCCTCAATTGAATGAGGGTAACTCAATTCATTTATAGAATCTCTTTTATGTACCTGATCGCAAGAAGAACCTAATGTCCATTTCAGCAATGGAAGTCAAAGGTTTCATGGTGGCACTCATCGATGGAAAGGTACGTGTTTGAAAATAGAATTTTCAAAGATGTTTTTGAGTTAAGGGTTGTATCAAGCAATGTTTTAAAACTCTGACTCGGACTCCAAATCAGCCGAGGGTCGACTCCGACTCAGTATCGACTCGGCTGGCTTGATTTCAATGACTTAGTCGTTGTAAAAAATACATTAAATATTTATTTTTTTATTAAAAAACATAATTTTAAAGATTTTCATTCATGTTTCCAAACACACAGCGTTATAATATAGATGGAAAACAACATATGATCAAAGTAGGCTCATGATTATATCCATTATATCAAAATGGCACCCAATGCACTGTCCAATGGCAATACATACATGATCAAAGATTCAAAACAAAAAACACATATCCAACGAGGCTAGAAATGGCCTCTACGACAAAAGTAAACTGTGACCAAACTCCCGTACCACTGGCTAGTAGCTACTTGCCAGAGGAGACAAGATCATGTGGATCAATCTCTGGATCATCACCAGAGTCAGACAGGGGGTCCCATGACTCCTCATCATCATCAGCTCCAACTGCAACTGTAGAAGTGGTAGCACTAGTAGGTTGTGCAGCAGATGCAAGATGAGATATAGAAGATATGCGGCTGCACTTCTGTCGTGGCTAAGCAGAGGAAGCGCCTGCAACTAGAGTCCTTGCTGGTTGTGAGGCTGAGGCTGGTAGTACAGGTGGATCAGGATCTGCATTCAACTAAACATCATGTTCGAGTGATGCCTCCCTATCTAAATCAAAATCAAGATCCTCATTAGGATCAAACTCTGCTGGATGACTCTCCACTACCCAATCTAATGTTGGATCAATGTCTTCCAACACAATGGGATCTGAATCAGGTCTTTTGTTCAGCAATTGGTTTTGTCTAAGCCGGAGGTTGTATTGGACATAGACTAGATCATTTAACCGTTTTTTATCCAAACGATTTCTCTTCTTTGTGTGAATCTTCTCAAAGACAGACCGTTTGCGCTCACACCCAGTAGCACTACAAGTTTGACTCAAAAGACAAATTGCAAACTTCTGCAATTCAGGACAGTGGCGACCAAAAGCCTCCCACCATTGTGCTGCAAAAAACATAGGAGTGTAATGAGTTAAATCAACAAAATTACAAATTATATCCAACTTTCAAATTATAAACGATTTAACAAAATTTAAAAAAAAAAAAGTAAAACTATTCGGAATTTGAAAATTGAAATTTTTGTTTACCTGACTCATCTGCTTCTCTTGCAATCTTTGCTAGGTTCTTCCCAAAGGTACTCGAAGCATTGCTGAAGTTCATGACATGTCGATGTATCTCCCGCTGATCAGACTCCAATGGGATCATGCGATCAATGTAGTCAATCAGTGCATCTCTGACCTCCCCCCCTCAAAGCTCTTGACTCCTTAGCTTTATAATGATATTGTGGGTTCAAAAAATACTCTGCGGCATGTATAGGGCGATGGAGTTGATTGCTCCATATTTCATCAATGATTGCCCAAATGGGCCCATACTTAGCCACTCTATCCCTGTATGCCCTCTTTATTTGCTCCTTTACTTGATCCATAGCCTCATAAATGAAGCCCATGTAGGAATATACAGGGTAAGTTCCTCAGACAGAACACCAAAAGGACACCTCTCACAAACAGATCACAGATCAATACACCAGTATTTTGACGTGGTTGAAACCCTCAGAGAGGGAAACAGTCCACGGCCTGTGCCAACGTGGCTACTACAGAAAATTTATTAATAAAAGAATGAAAATTTACATAAGCTTCTCTCATGCACGGTTAACCTACAAATGACCCTCCATGCGCTTTAAATAGAATTCCATGGACCAATCAGGTGTCAAGCCACGGATCAAGTGTCGATAATACCGAGGAGAGAATGAACCGTCGGATCACTACATATCGTGACCGTCGGATTGTAAGTTACAAAATGTACAACGGTAAGGAAACACACTTTACCTAACTCTATACTAGACCAAGTTGAACTTAACTATTTCCTATGTGTCGGAATATCCTAACATCCCCCCTTAAGAACAACTTGGGATAGGATTGAAGGATTTACAAATATGACACAATAGGAGAAGGAAGGAGGCACTAGAGCCTATCCCCCCTTAGTGACAACTTCCTGAACTCCAAGCATATATCGAAGTTTAGTGAATTTCACCTCTGTGAGAGCCTTTGTGAAGATGTCTGCAACCTGATCATCTGTTGAACAATAGTGCACTTCAAGAACATGGTCATGAATGAGTTTTCTGATGAAGTGCATGTGTAGTTCAATGTGTTTGCTGCGCTGACGCTGGAATGGATCTTTGCATAGATGAATGGAACTTTGATTATCACACCAAAGTGTGGTTGGATGCTGCTGCTCAAAGCCAAATTCTAATAGGATCTGACGAAGCCACAAGGCTTCCTTACTAGCTTCCACGACACCACGATACTCTGCTTCTGCTGGTGAAAGAGAAATGGCAGCATGTTTCTTACAAGCCCATGTAATAGGTCCTGAACCAAGAGTGAAGACATAACCGGCAGTAGACTTCCGATCATCAGGGTCACCAGCCCAATCAGAATCAGTGAAACCAACTCATAGAGGAGCTGCTTTGGCACTGTAATGAATCCCAAACTGTACTGTACCTCGAACATAACGAAGTATTCTTTTAGCTGCTTTCCAATGACTTTCACGGGGGTTTTGCATAAAACGAGCAACAAGGCCAACAACAAAGGAAAGGTCAGAACGAGTATGGGTTAAATACAAGAGTTTTCCTACAAGTTGACGGTATAAGGTAGCATCAACTTCAGGAGAAGTACAAGAGACTGAAAGTTTGACTCCAGACTGAAAGGGAGAAGAAGCTGGCTTACAATCTTCCATGTGAAAATGACGAAGAATATCACAAGCATACTTGGACTGGGAAAGGGAAATACCCGCCTTGGATTGCAAGACTTGAAGACCGAGAAAATAGTGTAAGTGTCCTAAGTCTGTCATTTCAAATTTCTTTTTAAGGCTGGACTTCACATGGTTTATAAGGTTGGGATCATTACCAGTAAGAATAAGATCATCAACATAAAGAACAAGGATGATAAGAGAGTTGCCCACTTTCTTGGTGTAGACAGTATTGTCAGAATAACACCTAGAAAAGCCAGATTCTAAAAGAAAGCTATTCATTTTGGCATACCAAGCCCGAGGAGCTTGCTTGAGACCATAAAGAGATTTCTTAAGTCGACATACAAGGCTGGAGTCTGTTTGGATGAAGCCAATGGGTTGTTCCATATAGATTTCTTCATGCAAGTCCCCATGCAAGAAGGCAGATCTAACATCCATCTGATGGACCTCCCATTTTAAAGAGGCAGCAAGGGAAAGAATAAGGCGGATAGAGTTCATTTTCGCAACAGGGGAGAAGGTTTTAGTGTAGTCAATGCCTTCAACCTGTGAAAATCCCTTAGCAACAAGACGAGCTTTATGTTTATCAAC
>APFE031664495.1:0-19720 GCA_000404065.3 Pinus taeda | reverse complement strand
GATATTGGTGGCCACCCACTAATTCGACTTGGATCCCCTCTATTGCTTCGTGCAGTTTTTTTCAGTTTCCTTAATTATAGCACAATTTACTATTTTTAGTAGTTTTTCGGGTCCTAAACTTCCGGAGCCGTTTTGAGGCCATAAACGATGTTTTTTGGGAAATCTACCGCCAGCGATTTTACGTGACTAAAAATCGTCTTTTCCGTCGTAGTCCTCGGAGAGATATTTCCAACGGGCTATCATGCGCGTCAAACGGAGATAAGACGACCAATTCGCAACCCCGGGAAGTTGCTGTACCAACTTACCCAAAAACGGGGCCCACAATTTGGCATCTTCCAGGGTTAGGTTTTGGAATGTGAAGGGTTTTTCCATTGTTTCTCAACAATAAATAGGCCTTCGAGCCTTACTGTAACACAGTTCAGAGGCATGTAGCCACACATCTCTTCTCAGAGATAAGCTTCCATCACCCTAGCTGGTTTATTTCCATTTCTGGTTGTAAGCATATTTCAGTATTTTCCATTAATGAAATGAAGTATTATTTCCGCTGCATCTTTGTGTATATGGTTATCTCTACAATTTGTTGCGTTCCTGTCTAAGTTTGGATCACTCTCCCTATGAATTAGTAGAGTAGTATGGTGTTGGGAACTCTTTTGATTTGGCAGTTACATTGAGAAGTTTAAAAGAAGAAATAAGGAATTGTCAAGTGGATGATGACAAAATAATGCAAGCACAAGAGAAAAAAGAAGAGGTAAATGAAGTGATACTTTAGAGTTTGTCAAACTTGCAGTGATAGGGACCACGTCATATCAACTACAAGAAGGAGGATAGAACTAATGGGGCACATGTTAGTAGGTCGCATGGTGGTCATAGGTCAGATAGAGATGACACGGTTATAAATGTCAAGTTGTTGTACACTTTGGATAGGAGAGGGGATAGACATAGGTATTATTCTAGTTCTGATTCAAATAGGCATTATGATCATCATCGTTATGATTCTTACAGGAGGAGTGATAGGGGATACTTTTTGGATGGTTTTAAGAAAGCAAAGCCATCTACTTTTTATGGAGAGATGAAGAAACCACGAGATGTAGAGGAATGGTTGCTTGGTATGAGGAATTTCTTCAAGTTACATGATTATTCAGATAACATGAAATCCCGAGTAGCTAAATTCAGTCTCAAAGGTAAAGAATACATTTGGTGGGAAGACGTCAAGAATGTCAGGTGTATTCATAAGGAGGACTTGACTTGGAGTGAGTTTGAGCACCTATTCAATAAGAAGTACTTATCAAAGAGATACTTTGATGACATGGAAAAAGAATTCTATGAACTAAAGATGGGATCGATGAAAGATGATGAGTACACTGGCGGGTTCTTGGAGTTACTGAGGTATGTGCCTTATCTCACAGAGGAAAAGGCCAAGATTTAGAGGTTCATTAGTGGATTACCGGTTGCATTCAAAGATATGATTAATTTTGATGAGCCTAGATCATTGGAGCAAACCATTTGAAAGTTAAGTCATTGATATGAGAAATCAAAGCGTAGATTTGAGACTAAGCTAGACTAGAAAGGTAATGCAAAGAACAAATGGAAATGAGACAAGAAAGGAGTAAGACATTAGGGTATAGATAATAAAGAGAATGAAACTCCATCTAAGAAGTTTAATGCATCAGATAGAGGACAAACATTTCGATGAGGAGAATAGAACAAGGAGATAGAATGGAAGCCTATAGAGTGTTGGACTTGTGCCAAATATCATCGCAGGAGAGATTTTCCATAGAATCAAGGTGGTAGGCCTCAAATATACAGTGCACAGGATGCACATACTATTGGGGAGGTTGGTCAGAGTGTTCCTCATATTTATGCAACATTGTATAAAAAATAGGTAGACCATCAAACATCTATCATTGATATGGATAGTAAGCTTTCTGGTCAAGCTATTTCTATTTCGATTGACCCTGGAGCTAATTATAGCTATGTTAGTCTTGACTTGGTGGATAAGTGTGATTTGAATAAGGAATTACATGTATAGTATTGGTTAGTGCAGTTGGCTACAGGTACAAATAAGTGAGTTCGTCATTGGGTAAGATCTTGTGCATTTGATTTGAATCGTATGCCTACTGCTCCACATTTGAATGTATTATCATCGGGGTCATACAATATGTTGTTGGGCATGGATTGGTTGTATCTTCGTAGAACCAAGGTGGATTTTTATGAAAAATCCATTGAATTCTTGGATGACAATTGAGAACCAAGAGTCTTATAGGGTAAGAATAAATCCACATCAGTTAGGATGGTGATAGTTATGCAAGAAAAGAGCAGTTGTAGGAAAGGGTGTGTGTTATTCACATTGCACATTTCTAGTGACAAGGGTAAGGAAATTGAGGATGAAGATGCTTTGAGTAGGGACCTAGTTCTACAATAGTTCAAGGATGTATTTCCTAAGGATATTTCAGAGTTGCCACCTCATAGGGAGGTAGAATTTTCTATTGAGATGGTGTTAGGTGAAGCTCCAATATCAAAAACACCTTATAGGATGAGCACACCTAAGTTGGTAGAATTGAAGCTATAGTTGAAGGAAATGTT
This sequence comes from Pinus taeda, assembly GCA_000404065.3. Lineage (NCBI taxonomy): Eukaryota > Viridiplantae > Streptophyta > Pinopsida > Pinales > Pinaceae > Pinus > Pinus taeda. The sequence goes on along the minus strand of APFE031664495.1, from coordinate 17,137 downwards.
GGACTTCACCATGGAGTGCACTAGTATTGTTTGTGAGGAAGAAAGATGGTACTCTCAGATTATGCATTGACTACAGGTAGTTGAAAAAAGTGACTATCAAGAACATGTATCTGTTACTGAGGATTGATGACTTGTTTCAATCAGTTGAAGGGGGCAACATTTTTCTCAAAGATTGATTTGAGATATGGATATCACCAAGTATGAATCAAAGAGGAGGATATTTACAAGACAAATTTCCATACTAGGTATCAACATTATGAGTTTTTTTTAGTTTCATTCGTTTTGACTACTTCTCCAACTCCATCTATGTTCTTGATGAATAGCGTGTTGTGTCCGTATTTGGATAAGTTTATTATTGTGTTCATTGATGAAATATTAGTATATTTTAAAAATGAGGAAGAGAATTTCAAGCATTTAGCAACAGTGTTGAGGTTGTTGAGAGAAAATCAGTTGTTTGCTAAGCTGAAAAATTGCAGTTTCTTTTAGACTGAGAGATAGACTACTTGGGACATGTTGTCTCCAAGCAGGGCATTGCAGTAGATCGAGAAAAGTGAAGGGCCATCATGGAGTGGGTAGCTCCTAGGAATGTAGATGAGGTGAGATATTTTATGGGGTTGGCAGGCTATTATAGGGGTTTTATCAAGAATTTCTCATAGATTTCTTATCCTATCACATCATTGGAGAGGAAAGGTAAGAGGTTTGAATGGGAAAAATATTATGAGGCTAGTTTCGATTAGCTTAAGCAATTTTTGACACATGCACTAGAGTTAAAGATTGAAGATCTAGACAAAGAGTTTGTAGTATGCACATATTCTTGCAATAGAGGACTTGGTGGGGTTATTATGTAGGATGGACTGATGGTATGCTATGAGTTGTGAAAACAGAATGAGAAAGAGAAGAACTATCCCACACATGATCTTAAGTTGGCAACGATTATAAATGTGTTGAAGATATGGAGACACTATCTTCTGGGAAGGAGGTTTACATTGATGAGTGATCAGAGTGGTTTGCAGTATCTATTTGACCAACTGAATGCCAATGGTAGGTAGGCTCGGTGGTTGGCTATGAATAGTGAGCTCAATTTTGAGATCAAATATATCAAAGGTAAAGAGGATAGAGTGGCAGATTCTCCTAACAGGTGGACACAGGTAAATCACTTAGCAACTATGATCTCCAGGTTAGGATCTTGTGCGTAGGTCAATAGGATGTCAGTACATGGAGATTATGCACATGTTGCAGCAGATTACTGGTACATGTAAAGGTGGTAGTATGGGTAAAAGTATAGTTTCAAGTGATAGTACAGTTACAGGTCCAAGTCATGGTATAGGTGTAGGTACATAGGATGTGGAATATTATATTACAACATATGTGTTAAGCACACATGGGAGCAAGAACAAATAGGAAAGATAAATCATGTGAGTTCAATTTTTATTAACAAGAGATATACATTTATAGTACATGTGGTGACCGTTGGGTTTCACATCCCAAGGTCTCTTGGACTACTTTTGTCCATTCGGCTTCCACACTAACCCATTGAGGATTAGCTGTCCAACATTCCCCCCCTTAATCTGAAGGGTTATGTATGAGTCCAAGAAGAGAGTTGTAATACAAAATGTGCAAATATGCATGGCAACACTAGGTTGAATGTGCTCTATGAAATGTTGGCATAAAGGGAAGTGGTTTAAGGATGGCCACCAACACTGGAACACTTAATGCAATTCTTGGGACTCTTCCAAAACTGGCAAGAAGTTGGAGTCTTCTGCTAGAGGAATTGTTCTCAATTTTGTTCCTGGAATTCTTCCGAAATTGGCAAGAAGCTGAAGTCTTCTGCTAGAGGAAGTGTCCCAGATTGCCAATTGAAGGCATGTTCACGGGCATATTTGTCTCTGGCTACAACTCTGAAACTGGTGTGGCAGGTTGTGGCTCAGGCTCGCTTGATGTGGCTTTGAAGCTTGTATATGACCATCATTTATGCCCTTGTCAGATACAAGGTGAGATGATGGAGAAAACTCAACTGCAAAACTTTTCAACACTCTGAAACAAGTTCTGACATGTGCTTGGAATATCTTCTTGGTTGTTGATGCCCATTGCCAAGAAGCGATCCATCCAAGATGAATCTTTGTTCTTGTAGGACGTTTGTTTTTGATGCATCTGTTTGAAGAATGAATGGTTTTATGACAGTGCTTACATGGATGAAGATCAAAACAGTGATCTTTCAGATGGCCAACTCGGTCACAGTGTTGGCATTTCACGATCTGTTTTTGTTGTTGTTGCGGTGGAAGAGGAGTAAAATATGGAACAACGAGAGGTGAAGTGTCATGAGGAGTAGGTGAACTGTCATGAATGAATCCCACACTTTGAAACTGAATGGGCTTGGAGTAGTCTAGAATATGAAAGGACAAGTCTTGTCATATCCAAGACCAGTTTTGTGCTTGTTGTGGACAAGCTGTTCCCAAGGTCTGATGATGGGCTTGGGAAGTGCAAGTTGAACCTCTGCATCTGCATGTAACCTTACTGCTTTATCTGAATGAACTGTAACATTATTGACTTGATGTTGATGGGTTGCGGTCTCAATGTTCTGAACAGAAACATGTTCAGAATGACTCCTCTGTTTTAATTCTTCTTGCTGTAGCTGAGATTCAAGCTGTAAAAAATCAATCTTTTCCTGTGCATATTGTAAAGATTTTTGAATATCTCTGAGAGTGTTTTTATTGACTTTAACTGTACTTCCATCAATAGATAAGATTAGAGTGCTTAATAACTCTAATAATCCATGATTTTTCTCCATTATTCAGATAATCAAATCAACAATGTATTTGTAAAAATAATCAAATGACCGTAAATACACTCCCACAAGCTTTCAAACCGAACTTAGTCTCAGTTTATTCTATCCTGGGACTTATGACGACAATGAGCTCCCAATTGCTATGTATAGTAGCTCAACAATCTTCTATCACCCTGTGAGCACACATTCAGCCAGACTTCCACAATTTGACATTGAGTGATATCGACTTCAACAAGAGGGGATAAATACCAACACTTAGTGGCCAATGGCTCTGGTCGCATGAACCTCTGCATGCAACAGAAATTCGCTCCAGAACAATTATTATCTTGGTATATCAGGTGCTCAATATACAGTTCGATTTCCGAATCGGCTATCAAATTCAGAGTGCACCCTCTGATTTGATCAAAAATCTTGTGAAAAATCATTACAGTCCAAATGGAGTGTTGACTGTGACGGTGCCCAAGCAGCCACAACTAAAACTTAAGAACTTTAAAATAAATTTCCAGATCCTGGGAAATAAGCACACGCCATACTTTAAACTATAATCTGATTTGTAGATCCAGGTCAAATAAACCTATTATAATCTTTTTTCCCTTTCTTCCTTCGTCACTACAAGTAAAGTTTATCAAAAATCGCTCATGTATGCAAGCTGAGATGGCAAGATGACTCAAAATCTCAGCGGGCCGTATTTTCAGACCAGACAAACCATTTAACCTAGGAATAATGATTTCTTGATCACCAATCCAAAAGAATTAAACAAAATTCACAATTACACGGCTATGATTTTCAAGAAATGAGACTTGAATGAGAAGAAACACTTAGGTCACCTTGTCAAAGAGATAACTAGATTCGAAATGTCGGGCTTTAATTTCAAGGCGATTTCACGATTCTGAGCCCGAGCTTTGCAGGGCAATTCAAACTATTGTCCGTCACTTTATTAGGTCAATGAAAGCCCTACCTCTCATTTACAACTTGGTTCTAGCAATGCTATGGCGATACTCAGAAAATGCCGATCTAGAAAAAATTTACAGTCGTCCACTATTGTGCAGCTAGATCCAAGCCCTGGAGATACACGGGTAAGGAGGAAAACATGCAGAGGGAAGACATAAAGGTATTAGTTAAGAAATGGTTGGATATATATAATGACAAGTCTCTGGATTACAAAGCAGAGAAGCATTCAATTCCTGAGGCCGAAACACTTTCGAACTTGCAACAAATTATAGTGAATTCATTTTTGGCTACAATTCCCACAACCGATGGTTTCATTCATGCTCCTTCTGCAGCTTGATTCTTACGATAAATAATCTGGATCATTGATTCTTACAATTCCGTTGGGTAGCGCTGTGGTGCAGTAGAAACATATGGTTCCCAAGCATGACTGTGACATACTAAACATTCCTTTGTTATGTGAAGGCAAGCTTATATATGTGAATTCAAAATTTCAATTGCGCGATAAATAATGACCTCACATTCTATTCGATATCGATCAATAACAGCATTATTATGCACATGCTTGTGATGGTTTGTGATACCTCAAGACCCACGGGGCCCATGACTAAGACGCATATGGGTAGCGGTCGTTTTGCATATAGTGCAAGGGGCATTGAAACGATTTCTTGTAAAAAAATAGAGCTCTGGACCATTACCATTCGCATAAAATGTTGATACCATTCAGTACCACATAGAGATACCATTCAATACCATTCGCATAAAATGTTGATACCATTCAATACCACGGATGCTATGAGAAGAGTATTCATCACCAGCGAGAAACCACAAGAGCAAAGAATTTATCACCGACAGTAAGATCTTTTACAGGATGTCAAAGTCATTACGTGCAGCATGGAGAACAATTTGCACTCCATTGCAAATTTATATCATCGAATTTACATTCAAAAAACTCTAAATCTTAATGGAAATTGGACCTCGGACAAATCCACCTACCATGAAATACCAATATTTGAACTGCACGGCACTAAAAATCCACAAACTGCAGTAAAAGAATTCTTTATCCAAACAAGAACACCCTCAATAATCAAACTCCATGACCAAAACGAACAAATCATAGCTAAATCAAATCCTTTTCTCGTGAAGAAACCACATTTAGCCTCAGGAACCTAAATTATCAACACAGTCTACAATTTCACGAGATTCGAATGCTCAATCTACCATTTCACAGGATTGGAATACTCAACCTGAAAAAAATCAAACTCTACAGTGGGATTTGGTCTTTAAGCCGACCAAATCGAGCTTGTAGGTGTCTGTAGATGGAGAATAACGAGAAGAAGCAGGATTTGTCCAACCTCAACAATGGCAACTTCCACTCAGACATGAACATCATCATTCATATATTTAAAATCCTCATAATACATCAACGCATATCGTTCCTTTTCTGAGAGCATAGGTACGGAATATGGCAGAGAATGAGAATGCAGGTACACTAGACAGAACGCAGGTTCGTATAAAAGGAATATGGCAGACAGGGGTCAGAGATGTTAGCCAGCAATCAGTGGATTTCATGCAGAGAATTCTCAGGAGGTAGTGCATGCAGTACCAGGAGCACCTAATTATATATGGAGGAGCAGAGACCAACAGCAGTATTAACAGGGTGCAACTAAAATTTCGCTGAATAAATATTCATGAGAAAATATTCATGAATTACATGGCAAAAATAAACTGCACAGAAAGGCCAAAAACAAATGGCTTAAATTACTTATGCAGGGCAGGAATACGCCTTCTCTAATACCATGTTAAACACACATGGGAGCAAGAACAAATAAGAAAGATAAATCATGTGAGTTCAATTTTTATTAACAAGAGATATACATTTATAGTACATGTGGTGACCGTTGGGTTTCACATCCCAAGGTCTCTTGGACTCCTATTGTTCATTCAGCTTCCACACTAACCCATTGAGGATTAGGTGTCTAACAATATGGATTGGTTAGATTTTGAGATAAGATATATGTGCCAGATAATAGTGAGCTCAAGAAGGTGTTATTGAGGGTGTTTCAAGTGAAACCATATTTGGGTCACCCATGTTATCAAAAGACATTGATAGTAGTGAAGAGATTTTATTATTGGCCGAACTTGAAGAGAGATGTACCAAAGCTCATGGCTAGGTCTTCTGATTGTGAGCATGTAAAGGCATAGTGTAAACATCTAGGTGGACTTCTACAGCTGATTGCAATCCCAGAGTGGAAATGGGAAGTCATTTATGAAGACTTCATCACAGGGCTGCCGAGGGAAATGAGACAACATGATTCCATCATGGTTGTTATGGACAGGTTGACAAAGGTTGCACATTTCATTCCAGTAAAGTCTATATTCTTAGATAGCGATGTAGCATAGGTATTCATCATATATGTGGTTAGATTCCATGGTTTTCTGAAGAAGATTTTGTCAGAAAGGGATGCAAAGTTCACTTCCAAGTTTTGGAAGGAGTTATTTGCAGGTTTGGGCATAGAGTTGGCCTTCAATACAACTTAACATCCACAGACAGATGGAAAGTCAGAGAGGGTCAACATGATATTGGAGGACATGTTGAGTATATATGTGATGCATCAGCATCAAAAGTGGGAAGAGTATCTTCCACAGGTAGATTTTTCTTACAATAATGGGTATCATGAATCTTTGAGGATGAGTCTATTTGAGGCATTCTATGGGTGAAGTTGCAATACACTTGTCAGTTGGAGTGATCCATTTAACAGGGTGTTGATTGGGCCAAATATGTTGATAGAAATGGAATGGAAGTGCAGGTGATCAAGAAGAATCTAAAGGTAACACAGGGTAGGCAGAAGACCTATGCAGATGAAAATAGGTTGTTCAAGGAGTTCCATGTTGGGGAACATGTGTACTTTCACATCAAACAAAAGAAGAGCTCCTTACGGATTTGATCATTGTCTAAGATGGCACTACAATTTTATGGACCCTTCAGTATTATTAAGAGGATTGGGCCAGTAGCTTATCGACTTGCACTGCCTCTGAAAGTGAAATTCCATGATGTTTTCCATGTGTCATTGGTTAAGAAGTATGTTAAAGATGTTGATCATGTCATTGACTGATCTATATTGCAGGTGGAACTAGATGGATAATTCTAGTTGGAGCCTTAGCATATATTGCAGGGAAAGGTGCTCATGCTCCAAAATCGAGTAATCGAGCAACTTAAAGTGCAATGGAAGCACTTTGGGCCTGATGAATCTACATGGGAGATGGCGGATTAGATGCGTGCTATGTATCCTTCCTTGTTTGCTAGTTGAGGCAAAGCAGTTTGGGTATGGTGCTTTGTTATGTTGTTTTGGTATTGTGTTTTGGTATATGTCTTGGTATATGTTTTGGTGATGTTTGGTATATGTACATACTTATATGGATGTAAATACCACCATGAGATATGTTATAAATCTCCAATAAGTGGTATAGGACTCATGTCATGATGATGTTATGTTGTTATGTTTTCATGTTGGTTTGCTTCTCAACAGGTTGACCATTGTAAATGCTGCATCGATCTAAGTTATAAAGCTCCATTGACAATATGTTTTGCTTATAGAAGTCTTGTTATTATAGGTGTTGTTGAACACCAAGGATGGTGTTCCCTAAGGGGGAGGGTTCTGTAATAACCCTATTGAAATTCCATCAATAAAAGTTAATAAAGGGATAACAATAACCATGGTTGATGGGACAATTATTCCAAGCTGAATGTTGGGAAAAACCCTAGTGATGGGGATCACTTATGATTGTTTAATGGCTAAGGAAATTGGCAAAGGAAATGACTAAGGCTTTTTGAAGTCAAAGTGGAATTTTTGGCACATTTATCGATGAAAATAATGGAAATTAGGAGAAAAAGGAGGTGAAATTTCACAGGTTGCATGTGAGGAGGAAAATGATGGAAAATAATGGAAAATGAAGAAAATATAGGTCTCATCCATAAAAAGGTTTCTGAGGATTAATTGGAAAGATTTCTTTAACCTTTTGCCAGTTTAGTTTTTGAGCTCTCTCATTAGTCTCACTCTCTCTCTCATACACTTGGAGACTTAGAGTTTTCTTGGACCACCCTTGGAGGGTGTGGCATACTTGCATTCTTGGAATAAGAAGGCAAAGGAAGAGCATGAAAGCACAAGAAGGCATCGAGATGAAAAGCTACAACAAGATTTTCTTGTAGGTACTAAGCTACATGATCCGGATTTAAATAGGAACGCAATAGATTACAGAAATAACCATAAATACAGAGATGCGATAACCATAAATAGAGAGATGCAGCGGAAATAACACTTCATTTCATTAATGGAAAATACCGAAATATGCTTACAACCAGAATTGGAAATAAACCAGCTAGGACGATGGTAGCTTATCTCTGAGAAGAGATGTGCGGCTACATGTCTCTGAACTGTTCCGAACTTGTGTTACAATGAGGCTCGAAGGCCTATTTAGTATTGAGAAACAATGGAAAACCCTTCACATTCCAAAACCGACCCTTAGAAGATGAAACGCCAAATTGTGGGCCCCGTTTTGGGTAAATTGGTACATCAATTTCCCGGGGTCGTAACTTTGCATACGATCTCCGTTTGACGCGTACAATAACTCATTAGAAAGATCTATTCGAGAACTATCATTGTTGGAACGGCAACACCAGTCCATGTTCCATGGACCCGTGTTGCCCCTGGATTCCCAAAAAACGTCGTTTAGGGGCCTCAAAACGGCTCCGGAAGTTCAGGACCCAAAAAACTGCTAAAAATAGTAAATTGTGCTACATATACGGAAACTGAAAAACTGAAAGAGACAGTTGTGGGGGTCCAAATGGGATAGGTGGGTGGCCACCAACATCCACCTGGATCATTCCTCCCCCCTTAGGAAGCAATGGTCCCCATTGCGTTGAGTTCCTCCATCTGTTGAACTTGTTCTGCATTGTCTGATGTGTCCAGTAATGGTGGGAAGCATGGTCGACGACGTTCCACATTGAACACTTGGTGCAGGTGAAGGAATGGAGGAATGTTGTGCTCCAAAGCATTGTTCCCCACAGGCTTGGTACTATTGTAAGGACCATGTTGGAGTGGTCTGAGCTTCTGATGGGCTCTTGTAAGGCGTTCTTTCTGCAGATGTAACCAATCTTTGTCGCCCACCTGAAACTTATGTGGTACCCCTGTGGGTGAGGAGAAGTTGTTCCTGTGTTCTTTCATGACTGTATCCCTCTGCTACTGTTGCTGCGTGGAGGAACCCTTTGCGGGGGTCATGGATGTAGCAACGATCTTCCCCTTACTTTGGGAGTGCACCATACAGATGAATTTCCTGGTCTGTGATATGAGCTTGCTGCTTTTCTTAGCAGTGATCAAAGATGTGGCAGTAGGTGGGGCTATCTCTGGTATCCTGTATAATGAATTATTCAAAGAAATAATGACAGCACGAGGCCTTGACTCATACACATCATGTCGCCTCCACAAGTATCGCTGGCCTAATAATACATCACAAACATCCAGAGGTGTAACATCACACAATACCTCGTCTGTGAAGGGCTTGATGCTGTAGGGAAGGCGGCACTGCTGGCGAACTTTGAGATCTCGTCCTTCATGAAGGCACCCGATACTGTATGGCTGTGGGTGTGGTGTAGTCGATAGGCCCAACTGCTTCATGACCTCTGCTGAAATGAGGTTCTTCTGGCTCCCACTGTCGACAATGAATTGCAGCGGTGAACTCTTCACCCACATCTGTGAGGGGAAAAGATGTTCCCCCTCCTCTAGCTCTTCGGGCTCATTCTTTTGGATCTTTGCAGTGGCAACAGTGGCGCTAGGATCTACATCAATGATTTACTTCCCTTTGCATTCCCCTTGTCGGGTTTTGGCTCAAGGTTGGAACATGTATCTGATTCGGAAGCCTTCAACTCGGCCACCAGTGACTGCTTGGTCCGACTCTCACTTGTGTTATGAGTGGGACTCTTGTGGAACTCTCACCACTTTCCTATGTCTTTCTTCGGTTTCATGGTGTTGTTCTTTTCTTGCGGCTTCGATTGGTTGTCTTGGGTCACCCCGCCTTGGCTTTGTCCTTTGGGCTTCAGATTTGCAGATCCAAAGTCTCGCTTCTTCTGTTTGAACTTATGCTCGATTTTGACAGCGTATCGGTATGCTGTGCCGAGTGAGGAGATGTTTAAGAACTCCATCTCTTCCTGGATGTATCTATGTAGGCAGCCACGGTATTTGAGTACCAGATGCAGCTCAGAATATTTGATACCCAACTGTGTGCGAAGGGTACGAAAAATTTTTGTGAACTCTGGCACATCTTGGTCTCGTCCCTGCCGCAGTGTGGTGCATTTGATGTATTTGTCCTCATAGCTTTTAACACGGTAGTACTGCTCCTTGATGGCATCTTGGAATGAATCCCAAGTGGGTGCGGTTGAAAATAGTGAGCCTGTGCTTTCATCCTTCTACTCGCAGTATGTTTCCCACCAGTCCTTGACATGGGGGGCTGCTTTGAGAAGAGCGAAAACAATCTTTTCCCGACTTGAAAATTCATGGACAGAAAAATAACCCTCTAGCAGATTTAACCATTTATCTACCACATCTGCGTCTATTTTACCCTCGAAGATGGGGATTTCAAAATTCACTTGTACCTTAAAAGGGCGTGGCATTTCCAGAGTAGCTGTTGGAAGCCGATGCGTCGCCTCTGGGTAGCCGCTGAAGAATCTGCGCAAAGTTATCCATCATCGCGTTCCTTTGCCGCTCGAGCGCTTCTTCGAGTAAGATTTTGATAGGATCTCATGCTCCCTCGTCTTTCTTCTCATCCGCCATGGGAGGCCGTTGAGATTTGCGAGGCTGGTCTTGCAAAGGTTCGACTAGTTCAAGCCCTAACTCCTTATATCCCGACCTCGTTGGGGACATGCAAAAAAAAACAGAGAAAAAGCAGACCGCTCTGATACCACTGATCTGGATTTAAACAGGAACACAATAAAATACAGAGATAACAATATACACAAAGATGCAGCGGAAATAATGCTTCATTTCATTAATGGAAAATACCGAAATATGCTTACAACCCGAAATGGAAATAAACCAGCTAGGGCGATGGTAGCTTATCTCTGAGAAGAGATGTGGCGGCTACATGCCTCTAAACTGTTCTCCAACTGTGTTACAATGAGGCTCGAAGGCCTATTTATTGTTGAGAAACAATGGAAAACCCTTCACATTCCAAAACCTAACCCTAGAAGATGAAACGCCAAATTGTGGGTCCCGTTTTGGGTAAATTGGTACATCAATTTCCCGGGGTCGTAACTTTGGCATACGATCTTCGTTTGATGCGTATAATAGCTCGTTAGAAAGATCTATCCGAGAACTACCACTTTGGGAAGGGCAACATGGGTCCATGGACCCATGTTGCCCCCAGATTTACCAAAAAACGTCGTTTAGGGCCTCAAAATGGCTCCGGAAGTTCAGGACCCGAATTTTGTTTTGCTAAAAATAGTAAATTGTGCTACAATTATGGAAACTGAAAAACTAAAAGAGACAGTTGCTGGGGTTCGAATGGGATAGGTGGGTGGCCACCAACATCCACCTGAAAAAAACAGACTGCTCTGATACCACTGATCCGGATTTAAACAGGAATGCAATAAAATACAGAGATAACCATATACACAAAGATGCAGCGGAAATAATGCTTCATTTCATTAATGGAAAATACTGAAATAGCTTACAACCCAAAATGGAAATAAACCAGCTAGGGCGATGGTAGTTTATCTCTGAGAAGAGATGTGGCAGCTACATGCCTCTAAACTATTCTCCAACTGTGTTACAATGAGGCTCGAATGCCTATTTATTGTTGAGAAAAAATGGAAAACCCTTCACATTTCAAAACCTAACCCTAGAAGATGAAACGCCAAATTGTGGGCCCCGTTTTGGGTAAATTGGTACATCAATTTCCTGAGGTCGTAACTTTGGCATACGATCTTCATTTGACGCGTATGATAGCTCGTTAGAAAGATCTATCTGAGAACTACCACTTTGGGAAGGGAAACATCGGTCAATGAACCCATGTTGCCCTCAGATTTCCCAAAAAACGTCGTTTAGGGCCTCAAAACGGCTCCGGAAGTTCAGGACCCGAAAAACTGCTAAAAATAGTAAACTGTGCCACAATTTAGGAAACTGAAGAGTTGAAAGAAACAATGGTGGGGGTACAAGTGGATTTGGTAGGTGGCCACCAATATCCACCTAGATCATACTTCCATACCAAGGAAATAATGCATGAGCCCTAGGTCCTTCATCTCAAATTCTCTTGCAAGATCCTCTTTGCAAGATTTTACCAGCTTCTCATCACCTGCTAGAATTAAATCATCGACATATAATACTATAATCAATAATTTACCTTCAACCACAATATGGTAAAGGTTTTCATCTTCTTCACTTTTGGTGAAGCCCAACCTTATGAAATAACTGTTGATCTTGGTGTACCAAGCATGGGGTGCTTGTTTGAATTCATATAATGTTCACTTGAGTTTGCACACATGTGAATCTTTGTTGACGGTCTCAAATCCTTCCGGTTACTCAATGTACACCTCTTCCTCAATCAATCCGTTGAGGAAGGCTAACTTTACATCCATCTGATGTATCTTCCATCCCATCTATGCTGAAAGTGCTAGAATAGATTTGATTGAAGAATACCTTCCTATTGGAGCAAAGGTCTCCTCGTAATCAATTCGCTCCACCTGAGAGAACCCTCTGGCCACAAATTTGGCCTTGTGTTTCTTGATACTCCCTTGCTTGCTTTACTGTGTAAAGCCATCTGGAGCCCACCACTAACTTGTCTGCTTGTCTTGGGACCACTTCCCAACACTATTTTTGATAATAGAGTCATACTCCTCTACTATGGCATCAACCCATACTAGTTGCGTCACTACTTCCTCAAATGAGTATGGCTCAGTCTCTATAGTCTCGCTCATCAGAGCCATGTAGCCAGTGTACTGATCTGGTGACCTCCTCTTCCTGCGTTGTGATGTGGGTGCTCCCACACTCTCTCTAGCATCATGCACCAATTTGTTAGCTTCTCTGGTGTGCTTCCTTGCATTTTTGGAAGTCTCTACATGAGTGGGTGCTTCCACTCTCTACTCCTATGCATGTGGCTACTCCACATCATCCTGAGGTTCTTCCTTTGGAGCTAAAATATCCTCATCTACATGCAACTGAAGTTCCCTCTCTAGGGAACATCTCATGGCCTTCTCTTCATCGAAATTCACATCTGTACGAACAACTATCATCCTGTGAGACGGTAGGTACACCTGATAGTTGTGAGGTGTATCAATGTACCCCAAAAATATGCCCAACTCAACTGTTAGCTCTATCTTTTTCCTTGTATCCTTGGTAACATGACATTAAACTGATGAACCAAAGATCTTGGAGTGTGACACATCTAGTTTCTTCCTTGAAAAAGCTTCTTCTGGTGTACTCATCCTGGGAATTCGATGAGGACCCCTGTTCTGCACATATACAACTGTGTTGCATGATTTAGCCCACAAGTGCAATGGTAGGCCATGATCATGTAACATAATCCATGCAACTCCCAAAATACTTCTATTCTTCCTTTCATCCACCCCATTATGCTGTGGGTTATGGGTGTTATTAAATCACGTCGAATTCCTTCTGATGCACAAAAGTTCTTGAATTTATTTGACACATATTATCCACCATTATCGCTCTTGAGATCCTTCACTTTCCTACCAGTGTCTTTCTCAGCAAGTGATTTAAATTCACAAAATTTAGAGAACGTCTAATCTTTCTTCTGCATGAAGAAAATCCAACACTTGCGTGAGAAATCATCTACAAATATGACATAATACTTGTGCTTGACCGTGGAGGCTATCGAGAACGATCCACACACATCTAAGTGAACTCTTTCAAACATCTCTTGCACTCAACTGTCCTTATCATGAAAGGTGGCTTTTGTGTACTTCCCCAATTTACACCCTTTGCATGTATCTCTCTGCTCTAGTGCACCCTGTTGATTTGGGGTAGCATCAGATGTGCTCTAGCCACGAAAATTGGTGGAGAGGCTAAGGCACATGAGATCTCCAATTCCGAGAAAGGATTTGGGTAGATTCTAAATAGTTTGGGAGATATTAAAATAATTAATATTTTTAATGGAGTCCCTAAGTCTAAACTTAGGGAAAATAAAATATTAATGTGAATTAATATAAAACTATGTTAGAATGGTCCAAAAGTCATGGATCAAGCCATATCTAATCTTAGCCATTGATTAGGGACTTAATCTGGGCCATTGATTTGTGAACGAGAAAAGTATAAGAGGAGGCTTGAGGGTCACTTGGAGAACACACCAAGAGATCAAGATTTCGACTTTCTAGGGTTGGGTTTGCTGAGAAAGTTGAGAGAGTGATCGGAGTTGCAACTGAGGGGTAGTGAATACAGAAGCAGAGAGGCAGAGATAGCACTGGGAGGATCAACGCAGTAGCTAGAGAGAGGGACACAAAAGTAGTTAAGGGTTCATGCAGAGCCAGCTAGGGCTCACGCAGAGGTAGCCAGGAGCTACACAGTGCCTTAGAGGGCCAGCGTGGGTGACATAGAGGGCTAGAGGATTGACACAGTGCCCCCAGAGGCTGATGCAGGCCAAGCCAGGTTGATACTGGGCTAATGCTGGCATAGATAGAGGCTAACACAGTCCCTAGAGGCTAATGCTGGGGTTTCGTGGCATAGATTGAAACTGTGGAGATGCCAGAGTGCTTATCCAGGGTTTCAGCTGGAATATCTACTTCCGAGTAGAGAGGTACTACTACCAAGAGTTTTCTCTGTTGGCACCCAGATTGTATTATGAAACTGCTTAATAAATCAAACCCTCAGATAGCTGCATCGGTTTTTCCGCATTGAGTTTTTTCGGGGAAATTAGTCCAAAAACAACGGTGTCACTTATGTGCTTGTTTCTATTTCCTTCAGTTGATGATTTGTAATGCGTTGAGCATGTACTTGTATTTATTTCTAGTATTTACATGGTAAATAACTTGTTAATTAACATAATAAGTAGGTAGGAATAAATCAGTAAGTGCACAAAGGGTTTCTAACGTGTTAGACTTAGAAATTCCAACATGGTATTGGAGCGAGGTTGTAGATCACAAGAGAACTGAGGACATCAGCCGAGCAGACCAATAGTAGTAGAAAAAAACTGTCCCGAGTGACAGAAGTTGTTCCTAGCCAAGTAGCAGCAAGGAAGGGGTGACGTAGTGCCTGTGTCACCAAGACTGAGCCAGGAAGAGGCAGCGCAAAGGCTGAGGGAGGCAAAGGCAGGTTCACACAGAGCCACGCACAGGCCAGGAGGGCTGACGCAATTGGCTGAGGAGGCTGATTTGCCGATGCTGGGATTGCGTAGAGCCTAGGAGCTCTAACCTTCAGTTTGCTGGGGTTTAGGAGGCTGTGGGTAAGTTGCAGAGTGGAGCTGGTGGGGTACTGTAGTCAGAATAGTACCTAATAGGGCAAGGCCAAGGTAGAGGAAGTTGCTGCTGAGGTGAATTTCTAGCCAAGGAATCTGGATCAGTGTTGCAGTTGCACAAACGATTGGAGAGGGGCATCTCGACATTGGCAGAAGGATTTCTAGGAGGGAAATCAAGGCTCATAGGGAGTCACACCAAGAACTTCTAGGAGTGAAGTAGAGGAGCAACGAAATGGAACTAAACGGAGTAAGAGACTAGGACAGACTGGACGGAGTCTCAAACTTCGTAGACTGGAAGGCCAAAATCTTATCTATACTATACATGAATCACGTCAAGCACTTTGCCTTGAGGACGATAGTTATCCTAGTTGATCCCACTGATAAAGACATGTATGAGGATGCAATGGCAAGGGCTAAGAGTATCATCCTTAACGGGGTCAAGGATCATATAGTACCACATATTGCTGAGAAGAACATGACAAAGGAGATGTGGGAGGCCCTGACCAAGTTGTATCAGCATACTTCAGTGCAGAGGAAGATGCTACTAGAAAATCAGTTGTGATCATACCCAATGAAGAAGGGAGAACAGATTGATCCATTCCTTGGTCAATTGAAGGAGATCCAGGATCAGATGACTTCCATAGGGGCAATGCCGGATCTAGAATTGATGGTGAGAAAAACCCTGAATGCAGTCTCAAAAGACTGGGAAGTGTTTGTCTAGAGTATAATGGGCAGGGAAACCCTTCCAAATTGGGAGGAAATGTGGGCTGCTCTTCACCAATAAGAGATTAGAAGGCTGAGCAAGGTGGGAAGCAGTGGCAAGGGGATCAAAATTAAGAAGGAGGAGGAGGAGGAGGAGGATGTTGCCCTAACATCTGAGGGAAAGCAGGGGAAACAAAAGAAGAAGGACCTCTCCAAGGTCAAATGCTTCCACTGTGGGGAGCTGGGTCATTATGCAACCCATTGTCCAAGGAAGAAGAGTAAGGGAGAGGCCTCTAAGACCAAGGCAATGCTAGCAAGGGTAGAGAAGGAAGTGGAGATAGACGATGATTGTGCCATGAGTGCTCATGTGCCACTTCATAAGAAGTGGGGAAACATCGAGTTGTAGTCAGGAGGACTATAGCTGATGAGGGTCAGGATCCTCGAGGTACCCAGCCTCTTGGATTAGACCTTGCTACAGGAGCCCCAAAGAGGAGTAGCAGTATTGGCAATGTCAGTAGAGATGGATGCAGATGGAGAGACAAAGGGAGCTACAATGTAGGATTCCAAGGATAGTGCAAGGCTAGCAGGCTGCAACAATGTGAGAGGCATGGGAGTGTTGCACCAGTGCAGGATGGCACAGAGAGTTGTGCAACGGTGCGTGATGCATGGAGTTGTTGCAACAACATAGAGGTCAGAGAGGGAGCACTTGTCAGTGACAAAGGGAGCTTCAACATCAGGAGTGTTTCTAGCCTGACGGAGATGTCAGAGTTGGGAGATCAGTTATTTCTCAGTAACTGGGTTGCAGTGCAGCAGTTAGCAGTGGTAGTGCTATGAGAAACACAATGCAACATGATGAGAGGGGTTGCAGTGTAGATGCAACAATGGCAGTGGCAGAGCCATGGGCAAAATCACAGATGTAGAGGGAGTTATAGTACAGATGCAATAGTGGCAGTGGCAGGGCCATGGGTAGTAGTACAAGATGTAGTAGTTCAGAGGATGTTGGGCAAGTAGGCCTAACATCAACATAGGGACCGATGCTAGATGATCAGAGTGATGCTTAGTGAGGAGTATTGCTAGAGCACAATCCTTGCTAAGAGGGAGTGTTGATTTGGGGTAGCATCGAATGTGATCTAGCCATGAAAATTGGTGGATAGGCTAAGGCACATGAGATCTCCAATACCCAGAAAGGGTTTGGGCAGATTCTAAACAGTTTGGGAGATATTAAAATAATTAATATTTTTA
>APFE031664494.1:0-13317 GCA_000404065.3 Pinus taeda | reverse complement strand
CCGGGCGCTAGTCAGTATAGCCTCCCAGCTTCTGCACACAGGATTGAGCTTCCCGTGCGCTTTGTAAGACACTCTGAGCAAGCAATCTCGACCGAATTCCTCCATTTTAATGGTTACTTGATGCCGAATTTGTGTATATCCAAGTCATCATTTTTAGATATTTCATGGCTCACATAATGCAGATTCTGGCAAGCTACTTGCATTTTATGCTTGCACTTATTGTAGGCAGGCATTCATACTCTCGTGCCCATTGATGATAATTGTGTAACAAGTTTTACTAAACAAGTAACCTGCAATTAGTGTCTAGGTTTTTTTGATGGTTATGTGAATACTGAAGGATCGTTTCATTCGAAACAGTGATAGACAGTCACACTGAATGCTGATTATTTTTGTGCCAGGTCACTGCTGATTATTTTTGTGCCAGGTCACTGCGACTGCTGTGGGTGAAGTCATAAGCAGATAAACCATTATGATTGAACCCAGTGTCAAATTGAGAATGTGGTACACTATTAAACATAGAGTTACTTAAATATTGATGATAGAAACCTATATCGATGATAGAGACTTAAAATAATAAACTAAATTTATATATAATTCAAACATCTTAAATTAAATTATATATATAATTCAAATTATTAAATATTAAATTTGACAATATTTAATTTTAACCATTATTATTAATATTTATATGTAATTCAAAATATTTTAATAATAAAGTTATAGGTAAATTTTCATAATAATACAAAAAACTATATTTATTTTGTTTTCGAATTTGAAAACACTTAAACCCTGGTTTATATATTAATTGACTAAAAAATTTATTGTAGAAATTTATCTTTAAGATGTATTTTCTAAATTTTTTAATGGTTAAAAACTAACTATTAACGGAATATGCTTAAAATAAAAATGGTTGGCTATTTTATATTCTGTTTATATAAATTAAGCCACATACTATTGTTATTTTTAATTCAATAAAAAAGCATTACCCTTTGAAAATAAAAACAATGGTAGCATCTTCTCATAAAAGGGAAATGTCATAATGGCACCCATTCATTTTCAGAGTTTTTATAATGGGCTCTAATATAACATTTTTGAAGTTAAAATATTTTTCCTTTGAGCTTGAACTCGACAATCACAACACAAATCTTATAACAAAAGTAGCCTTTTGATTTAGGCGACCTTGTGAAAAATGGCTGAAGAGAATTCTGCAAATTCGTTAGAGGTGTTGATTGGTCAGATTGCTAATTTTTATTTTGAAACTGGCCAGGGCAAATAGGTGCATTAGAGACTGATAAGGATTTGGGTGACCTATAGTATCCTAAACAGTTGTAGTGCCCCAACTAGACAATGTTGTTCATGGCTACTGGGAGCACTGGAGACCGGGGTAAGAAGAGGGGCAGGAAGTCAAAAGTCCCAAGTTGTGTTGCATGACTGTAATGATGGTGGTAAGAAGAAGAAAAGAAAGCGGAAGCTTAAGATTAAAACCCCATAAAAAATGGGATTTTGAATTCAAATTGTGGAGAATTAGCGAAACTTTGTATGGAGGTTGAAATTAGTGATGAGGACCTTAGAATGAGGAGGACAACTATTATTTTTGGGGAGTCCAGTGCAAGGGTTCAGGCCATAGTGTCAGAATGGTATTTTCCTTTAAGCGAACGAGGGTTGGAAATTGCTTCGCGTGCAGACCCTGGTGTTTCGAATTTTCTGGTTAACCAAAATTATGTTGGTGAAATGCAGATGGAGTTTGGGGTTATGGAGAACGAAATTAATGATGAAATAGAAAAGACAATGACTGGCAATTTTCGGGAGTCTAGTCCTCGGGTTTCGACCATAAACTCTGGATGGTCGATGCCAATTATTTTGCGTGCCAAAACTAGTTTGAAGACTACTTTGCGTGTCAATCCTAACACCGGACTCGAGGGTTTGAAGCGGGCCATCAAGCTCTACACTATGTCACCTAAGGGCGATGAGGGTGGTGAGGAGCAGAGAGCACCTAAATGCAAGGAGGTAGCGAAAATTGGGGCAACAAAGTCAAAATGGAGGGAATCACTAAAGGCGGAGGATTGTAACTTAGTTTCTTAGCTAGTGCAAGAAAACCATTGGCTTATTAGTTAAAAATAAATATTGCTTAATAGTTTTGCATTCTTCCAAATTCCTACCATTGTTAGTGCTTGTAATTTACATAGAGTGAATTTTTTTGAACTTGATCTATATGCTAGTAGGGATTGTTTTAGGTTTTTACAATACCTTGACATAGACTTTAAAGCAATATCCAAATTTTATTAGGTTTAGAGTGGTTTTTTATTCAATAATATATTGGAATAAACTTGAACAATCCATGAGGTAGAGTCAAAGGTGCAAACCCCATGCCCTCTTTTTAGTTTTAAAGACATGCATCAGATGCTAAAACAAGGACAAATTTTTTGCTTGTTTTATGCTCTATATTTTAATTTATTGAAACAATGATAGACAATCACACTAAATGCTGATTATTTCTGTGACAGGTCATGCAACTGTTGTGGGTGAAGTCATAAGCAGATAAACCATGATGACTAAACCGAGTGTCAAATTGAGAATGTGGGACACTATTAAACATAGAGTTACTTTTGAGTTCTAAGTTTACTAATTAAAAATTAAAAGCTAACTACTTTTCAAAACAACTTGTATATTGGCAAGTATTTGAGCTCCACAAATTGGTTCGATGAAAATAACAACTACTACAATAGTTTCTCAATAAACAATTCAATTTTTTCCTTTTTAATCTTTATGATTTTAGTATTTACACAATCTGAAATTTGATTTTTTTAGTTTTAACTCATGATTTATAATGATGTGTTCATGTGTCATTCCACGTGTCCTTCACACTAATGTGTAAGTTGACCTATACTTAAAATAATAAATTAAATCTATATATAATTCAAATTTTTAATAACAAAGTTATATTGTTATTTTATATTATTAATAAAAAAACTATCATTTATTTGTTTTTCAAATGAAAAAACTAATTTGTTTTTAATATTTAATTCTAAATATTTATATATAAAAATTATTTTTCAAGTTTTAGTGGTTAAAAACCTAATGATTAATGGACCATGCTTAAAATAAAAAACGATGGTTGTTTTATATTTTATTTATATAAATTAAGCCATATATCATTGTTATTTTTAATTCTTAACTAACTATGTTTAAAATAAAAAAGCATCACCCTTTAAAAATAGAAACAATGGTGGCATCTCCTCATAAAAGTGAAATGTCATAATGGCACCTTTTCATTTTTGCAGTATTTATAATAAGCTTTGATATAGCATTTATGAAGTTAAAATATTTTGCCTTTGAGCTTGAACTCAATGATCACAAAATAGATCTTATAACAAAAGTAGCCTTTTGATTTAGGCGACCTTGTGAAAAATGGGTAAAGAGAATTCTTCAAATTTGTTAGAGGTGTTGGTTGGTCATATTGCTAATTTTTATTTCGAAACTGGCCAGGGAAAATAGGGGCATCAGGGACTAATAAGGATTCGAGCGACCTATGGTATCCTAAACAGTTGTAGTGCCCCAACCAGCCAATGGTGTTAAGGGCTACTGGGAGAACTGGAGACCAGGGTAAGAAGAGGGGAAGGAAGCCGGAAGTCCCAAGTTGTGTTACATGACTGTAATGAGGGTGGTAAGAAGAAGAAAAGAGAGCGGAAGCCTAAGATTAAAACCCCATAACAATATGGGATTTTGAATTCAAATTGTGGAGAATTAGTGAAACTCTGTATGGAGGTTGAAATTAATGATGAGGCTCTCAGAATGAGGAGGACAACTATTATCTTTGGGGAGTCCAGTGCAAGGGTTCAGGCCACAGTGTCTGAATGGTCTTTGCCTTTAAGCGAATGAGGGTTGGAAATTGCTTCGCTTGCAGACCCTCATGTTTCAAATTTTCTGGGTAGCCAGAATTATGTTGGTGAAATGCAGATGGAGTTTGGGGTTATGGAGAACGAAATTAATGATGAAACATAAAAGACAGTGACTGGAGGTTTTCGGGAGTCTATTCCTCGAGTTTCGACCATAAACTCTGGATGGTCAATGCCAATTATTTCACATGCCAAAACTGGTTTGAAGACTACTTCGCATGCCAATCCTAATACCGGACTCAAGGGTTTGAAGCGGGCCATCAAGCTCTGCATTGTATCACCTAAGGGCAATGAGGGTGGTGAGCAGTAGAGAGCAACTAAATGCAAGAGGTAGCGAAAATTGGGGTAACAAAGTCAAAATGGAGGGAATTATTGAAGGCGGAGGATTGTAACTTAGTTTCTTAGCTAGTGCAAGCAAACCATTGGCTTATTACTGAAAAGTTAAAACTAAATATTGCATAATAGTTTTGCTTTCTTCCAAATTCCTACCATTGTCAGTGCTTGTAACTTATACACAGTAAATATTTTTGAACTTGATCTATATGCTAGTAGGGATTATTTTAGGTTTTTAGATTACATTGACATAGACTTTAAAGCAATATCAAAATTTTATTAGGTTTAGAGTGGTTTTTTATTCAATAATATATTGGAATAAACTTGAACAATCCATGACATAGAGTCAAAGGTGCAAACCCCATGCCCTGTTTTTAGTTTTAAAGACATGCATCAGATGCTAGAAAGAAGGACAACTTTTTTGCTTGTTTTATGCTATATATTTTAATTTATTGAACTTTTTTCCAACAAACATAGTGCTTTGTTGTGATGTTGTGTAGCTTATGCATTAAATACCTGGAACTATAGTAGCATTAGTACTTGTTGTATAAAATGGCGTATATTTAAGTAATAATTGATATTAATAGTAAAACTTAGGTTATATTTTATTTTCAATAATGTATTTGTTATTAGCCTTTGTCTAAATTAACATACATTTATGTTCAAACTTAGTCGATAGAGACTACTTTACATGCATCTTTTGTTTTAATATGTTATTTGAATGAATATACATTTAAGTTTAAAAAAATCATGTATTTCAACGGTGGTGTTGTACAAGGTTGGGATGTTGCACAAAGTTGTCACATATGATTGAGTTTGCAACATTCTTCCTTTTCATCTTTAATTATTGAGACTTTTACACCTAAAATTCATTGTTAGAAGTTAAGGAAATGGGGAATTAATCAATTTTTGTGAAGTTTCATAAGTGCATGAGGAATTTGAAAGCATCATGGACAACAACTACAAATGAGGATTTTGCAGGTTGAATTCAAAATGTAAAAATAATATAAGTAAATATAATTGTTTTTTCCTATGCCAAACCAAAGTTTATAAGTCTTATTTTTGTTTAACATGTAAGTTAGATTACCTATCTAATGTATATATTGAAATTGCTTATTTAATAATCATTAATTAAAATACAAAAATAAGAAACTTAGTATATATAATTAGAAAAATCTAAAAACAAGAAACAAAAATTATGCTACTTTGAAAACCATTTGATAGTAAGTCCTTAATGTACTACCTTCATTACCTCATAAATGGCTGAGACTAGCCTATAAAGTTTAAGGCATTACACTATTGTGTATTATTTATTTTCTCACCCATTATGTGCTTAGGAGGATTCTATGGCAAAAAAATGGTTAGGGTTAATCTTAATTCATTACCAAATTGTGGCATCTTTCTCTTCATCCCTCATTGATTTAACATTAACATTATTATTTGAATGTTTCCCTTTAATTGTATAAATTAATAAAATTTCAAACTCTAGTTTCATATATGAGTACCCTTCAAAATTAATAAGATAAAATTGAAATAATGCTCGCAAATAGTTGACCACTTCCTTGTTTCTATATTTGACTTATATTTGAACTTTGTATTCATTTGACCACTTCCTTGTTTCTATATTTGACTTATATTTGAACTTTGTATTCATATGCCTGACTCATACTAGGAATCATTTGATGCTTAAGCGCTTGTTCTCTGATATAGGAGACACATCTAGCTCTTGGTGAGCTCTTTATTTTTAGTTTGATAGTGTAATGGGTCTGTAAGATTTGATTTGGAGAAACCGTTATGAAAATAAGAGTTAAATTAATATAAGGTAATCCAAACAATATTTGAAAATGCTAATGAAAAAATAATTTAATCAGGGAAATAATTTTGAGTTTATTTATGAATATATATTTTTATCGATAATTTGTTTTTTTAATTGAATTTGTGTACAAATGCTCCTATTGAAGACAATTATAGCTCTTCGATATCATAGGCTAGCCTTTGCACCAAAGGAACTAGAAACATACTAATGTAACATATAGTCATATGTTTCCCAGTAGTCTAGACAATTTTCCTAGTGATTGTCTTCTACGTAACCTACTATTGAATGGCACTTGGTAAAAGGCAATTTCTCACAGATATAACAATATATTAAGGTATAAACTATTTGCATTGTTTAATGGTTCTTCCTAATGAGCAATGTATCACATATTAAAGGGTATCCTTAAGTAGAGGTTGTTATTTGTCAAGAACTGTTTATAACAATAACATGCTTGTGATTTATTTAACATTTGTTAAATTCTTTGAGATTGGAAAGGAAGGAAGAATTTGCCATGTAATAATGTTATGGGCATAGGTATTTTCTTCATTTATTGGCCTTGAGTTTTTATGCCCTTTGAAACTAATTCATCAATTATTGGGCTTCAGCTTGTATGTTTTTCAAAGAATTTTTATTTATTTATTATAAGGATTTTATAGTTTGGTTTAGTGGTAATATATATTAGAATTTTTTCTTGTGTTTACTAACTATAGCATTTGAATTATGAAATGAAAACTTATATAGGATAGATCTATTCAATTTAAGAATATACAATATTTATTTGTTATGTTAGAATTTGATTTTAATTACATCATTAAACATCAAGCAACATTATTATGGAATATTATCTTTACTAACATAAAATATGAATATGGATTATATGAAAACATTTTTTCTGGATTAGATTCCTACGGAACATTAAATTTTGAAATTACTATTTTTTTAAGAATCTGTCTTCACCCTTTGAACACATTTTGTCATAAGCATTTGTTTGCACTCCTTGATAATGTTGAATATAGATTGGTATTTTTTCTCTGGGACAAATACTCTCCATGTGAAGGTAAAAGTAAATCCTTCAATAAGGAGGATGAATAAACTCAATAGTGATTACATTAAATGAATCCTCTAAATCATAGCCATGTAGCCTAATCTTTAGTACTAGATGAAGAATCTTTCATTATAATTTTACATAACTTACCAACCATGCAAATAAAGGAAATAAAAAATATTACTAATCAAAACTTCAATAAATGAAGAGATTGATGAGGGTAACCTTTGACTCTTCAAAACTCATATCTAAACAACATGGATAAGTATACAATCACTGTCATAATTAATATCAACACAAGTGTGATGTATTAGATCAATTCTAAGACAAATAAAAAAATATCTCATATCAAAATACAAAATAAATTATAATGTAAAGATAACCTAAAATTAAATTATAATGCAAAGATAACCTAAAATTATATCAGATTATAACATGGGTACAAGAATATGATTTATAAATAGAGAAGCAATGAAGACACGATTACATTTATATTCTTTCAAACTATTATAGCTTTAATACTCATTACATATTTGATCACTTTAAGGGAGATGAGTTTAGTACTCAACAATTAGTATGACTCAATCTAATACAATTTATTATTATTCTTTCTTAGGACTAGAGAATGATTTGTGAATGAATAATGTTATTAAATTGTGAATTTTTATTAATATTGTTAACATTGTTTTATATAAATAGTAGAGCTTTGAGAAGGAGCATAATTCTATTTTCTTTGAGTAACTTCAAGAGGAAATTCATAGTATTACTATAATCCTCATGCATGGTGGCTAGGGTATTTTCCTCGATATTTTAAGTTTTCTTCGCCTCTATATAACCCTTAGCTCTTTCCATGAGCCTTATTTCTTCCTCATCTCCCCCTTCAACATAGATTTATTATCTTCGATGATTTTAGTTAGCTAGATCCCCCCTCTAGTATGGTGGTAGTTGTTCCTCTTCACTATGCATGAGGTATCCCTAGAAAATTCTCCATGCTAGATGGTATTCCTTCTAGAGCAAACTCAAACCATCCCCTTGGTTCTACTATTGTTTCTTTCAAAGAGGTTAGTGCAAAATGACCTCCTAATTGGAGCTCCTTATTCTTGATTTATGGGCCAAGAGATCCCAACATTGACCATACAATAGTAAAAGACATTGGAGATGAGGTTGCATTTTACAAAACTAACAAACTTACTTGAAAATTTAATGACCTTTGGCGAAGGCTAGTAGATTTGCATCAATGGGTTTAGTGTGCTTGGAAATATAAAATTATAGAGGAAGCCTTTGTTTACTTCTCTACTAAAGGATTCTTTAATTTGTATTTTTATTTACCTAAATACGATGATTAAATCATCAACTCAAGTACCTAGTTTTGGGGCAACACTAGGTTTTGCATGAAGGTTTAGACTCTTTCCTTTGATCCAACTACCAATTCCCTTTCCATAGCCCTAATCCATGTTTGGCCCCTTGACCTTCCTCTTCATTTTTTAATCCAAAAAGGAGCATTATAAAACTTGTCATCTATTTTGGTACTTTATGGGTGGGAAAAGTTGGAGCTCTTGGCTTGTAGGCCCATTTTAGGGGCAAGTCCCACTATAGTGATTTGGGGTCCAAAACCTTGTGAAGCCCATTTGGGGCCTTAAATAGTGATTTTTAGGGTCAATACTTTATGAACAAGGTTATCAACATCTTGATGTTGTTCTACACATTGTGATCTTTTTAATGATGCAAAAATCGCCTCAATCAAATTTCATATGTGAATGGAATGCCTCGTGTATTTGATCTATCTTGTTCAACAACATGATATTGAGTGGATGCCACACCAACTTCCATTACTCACAGATGGATCTAGTCACATGTGAACTTTAAGAGGATTCTAAAGGATCCAAAAACCTATCATTAGTTGAGGATTAAGGCATGCAAAAACCATAAACCTAACCCTACATAGCTATCAATCCATCTCCAATATTAAGCTACTAGGATACAAAATGGGTTACATTCTAACAATATTGTTTATTATTCCATAGTTGAGTAGAGCATATAGGAGTGGGATATTGAAGTAGAACAGAGGAAGTACAAGATCATGTAGCTACCATATTGGCCACATTGTCCATGGAAAATCCATACTAAGTGTCCATTTCTTTGTATTTTCATTTCATAGTTGAGAGTAAAAGAGCACAACATAGGCATCAACTTTTATCTAGGTTTTTCGCTTACTAGGTTTTCCAAAGGTATAGCATGTGTTCTTTGTATAGATGGTGTGTAATTTACTTCAATTTTAATTTATTCCATTATTTCATGTGTTAAACTAGTTATATTAAATATGAAATCTAAAGTAATACACTACATAATAAGATATTTTGGAAGATTTTAAGATAAATTGCAATGAATTTTTTTGGTGGAATATACATGGTAGTTGACAAATCATTCTTTAATGATATGACCCTCTTAGTGATATTAGTAATGTTATAGGTAAAATTCACTTCTAAAGTGAAGAGATGAGGGACAAATCATCACTTATGTGTGTATTTGTGTAGATATCGATTTTAGTAAATGGTTTCCAATATAAGTTAATTGTATAAGCAAAGACTACTCATGAGCTAAAAATTAGGATTTTGAATAAGGTTTCTTCCATTACATGTAATGTTATGAAATATTATACATTGTAGCTTAATGTCCTAACAATTCTAAGTGTCTAATCTCAAAAGGCTCCAAGAAAATCCACATGGTCATATGGAGCAAAAGAAGAGCATCAACTAATAAGGAACCCAATTCAGTCACTTAGGACACCCAACCAAGGTCTAATCTAATTATGCATCTTGTTGAGAAATAAATTTCTATAATGTAAAAATTCCCTTAGCTAGTGAAGAACTCTTCTCTACTTATGACAATTTCACTTTAGATGGCATAGCCTCTTGTATCAAACCCTTAGTTTTAAGTTAGTTGGGGGAATGACATAGAGGAGATAGAAGTAGAATAAAAGTGCCAAGGATCAATGCTTAACCTACCAGATGAGGATCATTGGAATAGAGAAGCTTGGGACTTCAGGATTTAATAACATTTATTCAAGACTCAAAATAGGCATGAGAAAGATTATTCAAGAAGAAAAATTTAACTTTACCACCTCTCTAATGATGCCAATAAACAAAAATCAAACATGTTTTAAATATTTAAGAGCAAAGTTTTTCGGTAGAAATCAAATTGGAGAATTTTTGTCGACGCATTTCGAACCATCCAGTGTGGCTCAACTCCAAAACAAGATGAAGAGGTAGATCATAGCAACAACTTAAATAGGGATCAATGTAGAGACACTTAGTCGATATAACGACTATAATAAACGACTAGTTTACTAATAATATTATCTAATTTATAACATTAATTAATAGGAACCGATTGTTTATTAAGAAAATTCTTTTAGTAGAAATCGCATAAGATAATTTTTTGGCCGATGTGTTTCAAGCCAACAAGTATGGTTCATCATCAAGACGAGATGAAGAGGCAAAACTATTGCAAAGGCTTAAATAGAGAGAAATGTGAGAGACCATATTTCAAGTAACAATTATTTTGAACAATAATATTTAAATTATGATATTAATTTATTAATTTATTAAAAACAAATATTATTAAGTAACAGTTATATTTAATGGCTAGTTTTTGAAAAATAATATTTAAATTATGATATTAATGTATTAAAACAAATATTATTAAGTAATGACTATATTAAGTAAATCAAGAAATAGATTAAGGAACGAAAAATTCAAAGAGAAATTATCGAACATACAAAGTCAAACCTCAAACAAAGCATGAAGTAAAAAAAAATAATCAAAATAAACTACTAACTAAAAAATATCATTTAATTAATAAATAGTATTTAATTAATAAGATCAAGAAATAGAATAAGTTTCAAAACATAGAATAAAAGGAATAATCAAAGTCAACCATCAACCAAGGAATGCAGTGAAAAATAACCAAAAGGGTCATTATCCTATCAATAAAAATGGAGTCAAGACCATATTAAAAAATAAAAATAAATTAAAAGAAAATCATAAATAAGTAAAATTCAACCAAAAATAATCAAAGAGAGGGGTTAAGGGCATACAAACAATTGAAGGTGCGAAGAAAAATAGCCAAAATCTAACATAAAATAAATACTTAAAAGGTCTAAGAACAAGATATAAAGAAAATTACAAGAGCTAAGAGAGATCCACGAAAAAAAACAGATACTCATAAAAGACAAAAAGAAACTTAAAAACTAAAAGGAAGACAGGTTTAGGACCCAACCTCTGCTAATATTCCAATCATTGTCTCTATTCAAATTGGAGGGCCTTTTTCCAATTTCTAGGGCCTCCCTGAATTTTCGATGATGGAAATGATTGATCTTGGCAATGACTTGGGCCTCCTCAATGCAGATGTGATGCTTGGTTGTTACTGCATGTTCTGCCAAAGCAAAGAAGCGGGTATTTCCATGCTTGATGTCGGTGGCATGCTCTCGAATCATTTGATTAATTGAGTGATTGGTCTCACCTATGTAAGGAGTCCCAAAGGAGCAAGGGATAACGTAAACGTTTTTCATATTTTTAGGATCCATCAAGTCTTTTGCAAATCTTAGGGAGCTCTAAATGGTATTCAAAGGTCTAAAGGTTGAAGGAACTTTATGCTTCCTTAGGATTCTCGCAATTTTGTTAGTGGTCTCTTGGATCCTCGCAATTTTATTCTTATTTACTATTGGATTCATGTTCATGAAAGAAAATATGAGAACAAAAAATACATAGTAGTGAGAAGATTAACCTAGCATTATGGAGTTGGGAATACCCCATTCTTTGGTGTTGTTTATTTTTGTGTCCCTTATCTATGTAATTCAGTCCTTCCCTTTTTTAAATAAAAATTATTAATTGATATTTTAATATATTAGTGTTTCTTTGAAGAGGTGGGAGAAAATCGATTGACTCTTTTTTTTAATAAAATTGTTTTCATAATTTTAAGAGAGTTTTATTAGGCCAAGAATAGAAAAGGGTCAATTATTTTTCATTCTTAAATTCAATTAATTGTTTTTTTATTTATAACAAAAAATTGGGACCAAATCAAGTAAAGATTTTTATGTCAACGCATTGTGGTTCATCTTCAGGATATAGATGGATAGTTGAACTAGAGAGTTTAACTAG
This sequence comes from Pinus taeda, assembly GCA_000404065.3. Classification (NCBI taxonomy): domain Eukaryota; kingdom Viridiplantae; phylum Streptophyta; class Pinopsida; order Pinales; family Pinaceae; genus Pinus; species Pinus taeda. Next base: position 1,068 of record APFE031664494.1, on the reverse strand, counting down.
AGAACTAATAAATAGTAGAGATGCAATAGATAGTTCCCAACAATAGATAATTTATTATTACTATGTTAATAATGTTCAAGAAATAGGAAAAAACTAACATAGAAACTAGAAAAAGAAATCAACAAAAATCAAAGAATAATACAAAAGAGGGGAGATATTTATTTTACTCTTTTGTCATAGTATGGAAATTCAATTAATCACTTTATTTATTTTTTATGATAACCTGTAAAGTTTTTGGCAATATTTAAATCGAATGTCTACAACCTAGTATAGGTAGACATGTAGACATTCGATTTAATATTTTTTTTAAATTTCAATTTTTTTATATTCTAATTTTTTTTTATTAATAAATTAAGGTGAAGAATTTAATTAAAGAAATCATAATATAAACGATATCACGATTAAAAATATACCATAGAAATGAGCATTAATTAACATCCATTCTATTATTTTACTATGTAAATAAAAATATAAATTTGTAACCAATCTTATAATTTTAATTAAATAAGATCATGAACTAATGCACCTCATTTTACCATGGATATTATTAACTTCTTAAATTATCTTTCCTACCAATACCATGGCTTATAAACCACATTCCAAAAAACGGCATAAGCCATATATATATATATAATATATATATATATATATATATATATAATTTAATTTTATAACATTTTTTAAATTAAAACTTAATACTTGTATATATTATGAACTTGTAAATAAGCTTTGTTACAATACCATGGCCTAATACCATAGCTTATCAATACCACTAACACAAAATCCATACATCGTTTTAAGATCAAAATATTTTATTTATTTTATAACATCTTTTAAGTTAAATCTAAAAGAAAAAAGCTATGGGGACATGTTGTAATGGTGTAAATGTTTGTAAACATTCACATGTGGCCTCAATTAAAAAATAATAAAATGTTAAAAGTAATATCCTAGAGAGGCCACTTCTAGCCTAATATGTAGAGATGTTGTAGTGTAAACATTTTGATTTTGTCAAAAAAAGTTAAAATTAAAATCAATAAAACAAAACAAAACAAATTATAATGATCATTA
>APFE031664487.1:95439-132309 GCA_000404065.3 Pinus taeda | reverse complement strand
CCCCAATCCTCTTCCCCCTCCAAGCAGCCACCCCCTGATCCGCCCTCTTCAAAAACCACTAGAAACTCTTCAAAGGAGCATGGAGCACCAAGTGATCTCCAGAAAAAGCCAGGACCTGGAAGAAAATCAGCAAAGCAGCAAAGGGATGAAAATGCACAAAAAGATATAGCTCTAGGCACACAAACCCCAATAGAGAGCTTCATACTCGGGCCCCAGGAAAAAGAAAAAAGCAGTAAAGGACATGAAAGGTGAGCACCTCTCCAAACATCAGGTAACTCATGATGAAAATGTTGTCTTGGAATAGCAGGGGATTAGGACACCCCTCCAAACTAGTAGCCCTCAAGGAACTAATAAACAGTGAGAATCCTGAAATCATGCTTCTTCAGGAAACAAAGCAAGATCAAAGGGAAATGAGCAAAGTAATAAGTCAGCAGAAGCGCTTTTGTGGAAGCATAAGCGAGGTTAGAGGAGCCTCAGGTGGCATTGCAACTTTATGGGACAGCAATAAATGGATATGTAGCTCTACCAACACCCAACAAAGCTGGATCAGAACTGCACTTGAAAGTAGAACAAGTGACCAACCAATAATTGTATACAATGTGTATGTGCCAAATCAGTACAGAGAAAAGGAGATCTGCTGGGATACCTTAATAGCAAATATGGAAATGGATCGAAACGCCAATCTTATTGTAGCTGGTGACTTCAACCTGGTGCTGCACGCAAATGAAAAAAGAGGAGGCAACTTCACTTCTGACCCTTTCAGAAGCCGATTGGAGGTAGTAATTCAGGACCACGATCTAGTTGACATTAGGCCCAAAAACCATAGATACACCTGGAGCAACAGGCATATAGGCTCAAGCAACATCATGGAAAGACTAGATCGATTTCTGATCAGCATAGACTTCCTCTCCACCTTCTCAATAGGATATTCAAACATCCTCAATGTGGCATCTTCTGATCATTACCCGGTTACGCTAAACCTTCAGCTCCATTGTCCTCTCGGACCCATTCCCTTCAAATGCAGCGCAAACTGGAATCGGTTACCAGCAGCAAGAGAAGTGGTGTACGTGGCCTGGACTCAACATGTGGAAGGATCGTCGACTCATATCTGGGAAACAAAATTGAAAAAAGCAAGACAAGACTTAAAGAATTGGGCAACGAGTAATTATCAAGAGCCTGAGGAGCACAAAAAGAAAATCAAACAAGAGCTGGAGGAGGTGCAGCAGAGAATTGAAACGCAAGGACTATCCCAACAGAACAAGGAGCATGAAGACAAACTCTACGCCCAACTGCGCCAGACTCTCAGGGAGGAAGAAACAAAATGGAGACTGAAATCGAGACAACTCTGGGTGCAGGAGGGAGACAAGAACACTGCTTATTTCCACAAACAAGCAACATCCAGAAAGATCAGAAACACATTAAGTGAAATAATGGATGATGGAAGAAATAGTTACAACACTCAGCAATCAATAAAAGAGGCTGCCACAAAGCACTTTAGCAAGCTATTAACTGAAGACAAAGGCGCAGAGGATTACTCAAGCATGCTCCAGCACATGCCTATAAAAGTTAACCAAGAGATGAACAGCAAACTCATGAAATAAGTAGAAGAGGAGGAAGTCGGAGAAGCCATCTGGAGTTTACACCCGGACAAGGCTCCAGGACCAGATGGATTCCCTATTAGCTTTTATCGGGAATATTGGACAATGATAAAGAAAGACCTCCTAAAGATGATCCGGTGGGTAATGAAAAAAGGCAAAATGGGAGGATTTACTAATTCTACTTACCTAGCCCTGATTCCAAAGGAAAACCGCCCCTCTTCCTTCTCAAGATTCCGACCAATTTATTTATGCAACTCAGCTTATAAAATCATCTCTAAAATCTTAGCCTCCCGGCTTAAACCCCACCCTCCTTCTATGATCTCTGAAAACCAAGGAGGTTTCCTCCCCAATAGGCAAATATCAGATTCAATCTTGCTTGTACAAGAGGCCATCCACTCAAGCTTGTCTAGGAAGGAAAAAGGATTCGTCCTAAAGTTGGACCTTGCAAACGCCTTTGATAGAGTAAGGCATTCCTACCTCTTTGTTGTTCTTCAAAAAATGGGATTCGATCCCTCCTTCATCAGCATGATTTTTGCTTGCATAACTGGGCCTTGGATATCTCCATTGATAAATGGGAGATCATGTTCAGCCTTCCAATCTTCTCGTGGCCTCAGACAAGGTTGTCCGCTCTCACCCTATTTGTTCATCCTCATGGCTGAATCATTCAGTCAAGCATTAGATCACAACCGAAGAATAGGTCTCATTACAGGCATCAAGATCGAACAAGGAGCAAAAAACATCAATCACTCACAGTTTGCGGACGACACTCTGCTGATAGGAGGAGCCTCAGCGACAATAGCAAGGAGATTCAAAAAGCTCTTAGACTAATTTATGGATTACTCAGGAGGGAAAGTTAATCAGGAAAAGAGCTGCATCTATGGTTGGAACACAACAAACCATACCATCCACAGCATCGCAAGCATCTTTGGAGTCCCTGGCAAGCTATCTTGGACCCACTTCTCCTACTTAGGAATGCTAGTTAGCCAAGGACCTCTAAAATTTGATACTTGGAATGAGATACTTGACAAAATAGAGAGGAAAGTGCAGCAATGGGGCACAATGTGGTTGAACCCAACAGGTCGGCTAGTGCTCCTTAAATCAGGTATCACATCCCTCCCTTTATATCGCTTTTCCTTATACCATGCTCCTGCTATCTTCCACCAAAAAATGGAAAGAATCCTTAGACACTTCCTCTGGCAAGGAGGGAAGACAACAAAAAATAAATTCAACCTTGTGGGATGGAAGAGCATAATCCAAACACAAGAAAAAGGCGGCCTGGGAATCAGGTCCCCAAAATTTCTTAATCTGGCTCTAGGAGAAAAAATAGTATGGAGGTTGATCACAGGGCCAACAGCATGGTGGAAGAAAGTTCTGGAGCAAAAATACTTAAATTGCACAAGGCAGCAACTCTTGGAATCTAATATACCAAACAGAGAATGCACAAAAATTTGGCAATTATGCAAGAAGGCAATCCCATTTATGCGACAAAACATCTCTAAAGTCCCAGGAGGGGGAAGCAGCATTAACTTTTCCAATGATAAAATTCTGGGGCAGCAACCTTTGGGATCCAAAGCAGAGGTAATCCCAATAGTAAATTGGCTCAATAGCAAAGGCCTCCACCATCTCTCACAAATAGCAGAATGGGACGCCCACACATGCACATGGATAGGATGGCGCTTTCCGAAATCCCCTAATATGCTAGAAGACAGCCTCAACACTTTAAAAAAGTTACTCCACAGCAAGGCCCCGGTTCAAGAAGGCAGCATAGATGGGCTTCGATGGGATCCAACAGGTACCCATTACACAGTTAAAGCTGGGCACCAATTTCTTTGTGATAGCATCTACCAAATGGGAATCTGGAACCAATGGAAGTTAGTGTGGAAAGCAGAAGCACCACCCAAAGTCAAATTCTTCATTTGGCTGCTCCTGAAAGGGAAAACTTTGATGGCGGAGAATCTAAGAAAGAGAGGCATCCTGGGCCCATCCAGGTGTCCAAATTGCTGTAGATCAGAGGAAACTATGCAGCATCTATTTTTAGAATGCCCGGTGGGAGAAGAATGCTGGAAGAGGATGGCCTCAATTGGAGAGTCAACCTGGGAAGCTCAGAGCACCATAGGAGAAACGATATACCATTGGAGGAAGAAATGTCCATGGAAAGAAAAAAGAAGCCAATTGGCGCAAAGAGTATGGAACACCATCCCATACACTCTCCTCTGGTGTATTTGGCTAGCAAGAAACGGTAAGGTGTTCAAGGATAAGGGACACTGCACTAGAAGAATTTATCTCAAAGCAAAAATGTTGGCGATTGAAGCAATTACAAATAACACCAGAGGGAGGATAAAAGCAACAAATTATAGTGTAGAAGAGAGGAATTTCCTCAGCTACGCCCTGGAGAACACACCTAAAGCACAAGAAGCTAACAGACAAAGGGAAAAGAGAGGAGAAGAAAACAAGAGATGGAAATTGAGGATAAAGGAAGAGGAGTTCGCCAAATGGTTGAGCAATTGCAATAGGTTCTGCTTGTTCTTTGATGGTGCAGCTAAATCTAATCCGGGATTGGCGGGCGCAGGGGGCCTCATTTGCAATGCAAACGGGGAATGCATCCTTAGCTTTGAATGGGGTCTAGGAGAAAACACTAATAATAGAGCAGAAGGATTGGCTCTGTTTCAGGGCCTCACTCAGTTAATTGAACTCGAGATCATGAAAGCAAATGTATTTGGGGACTCCTCCATAATCATCCGCCTTATGGTATTCCATCAAAGTTCTCCAAATATTTTACTTCAGCAAATAAATCAGAGGAATCAAATATTGCACGCAGCAATGGAGGAAGTAAGTTATCGCCACATCCTTCGTGGCCTGAACAAAGAGGCGGACAAGTTCGCCAGCAACGCTTGCGAACGATCTATAGGGCATCTGCGCTGTAACTCCAGCGTGTCACTACATCCACTACCATGACAACTTCACTATCCGCTCATGATAAAAGATAGTCATCACTTGGAAATAAGCAAAAACATCAGGTTAAGCGTGATAAAAGACAGTCATCACTTGGAAATAAGCAAACACATCAGGTTAAGCGTGCCAATAACAGGGAAGGACGATCTGAAAGGATCTGGTTCAGGATTGCAATCAGACAGGGGATCCGCAGCGTGCGAGAGCAAATCTCAGGCAAGTGAAGACTGGTCGCCCATACCCTGCGGGACCTGCAACTGGCACCTTGGAGCAAGCACTATCGCGTGATCAACAGCGGTTCAACCTCCCGAAATGACCCAATAAAATCTATAAATACAGAGAACAGGACTCTTCTTCCTCACAATTGTTTGAGCGAAAATTGGTATCTCTATGCCTGGAATGCTGAGAGGAGAACTTATGAGTTAGTTGAGTTCTTTGAATCCGCCCGAAGTGCTTGGATTTACGCCCTTAGAGCTGTGATAAGTATACCTCGCCGCCACGATAAGAAAGGTTGTCACTCTGGTGTCCGAAGCAGCGAAAGGAGGAGCAGCGAGATTAAGGAATCGTCGGAGAGAATGGAGCGATCAGAAGACTGTCTCCACTGCAGATACCTTCAGGCAGATTTCGATGAACTCAGGTCGCAGCAGCGCCTTATGCAGGACCAACTCAGGAGCCTGGAGACAAGATCAGAAGACCAATACAGGATTCTGAATGAGAAATACAGGACAGAGATCAATTTCTTCCTGTACAGAGCATCATCCCTCACTGAACAGTTCATAAATCTAGCTAATCGATGCAGCCACTCAGAGGAGTCGATTCAAATCCTACAGTACATGCTGGACAAAAAGAACAAAGAAGCTCCCAGCTCCTCTAGCGTGAAGCTGGTGGAACCAGACCCAAACCCAGAGGAATCCACAGCTAGGCAGATTAGTCACATAGATATAGATTAAATATGCTTTGCAGTTGTAAATTTTGGTCTTTACAGTTTATTAGGATCTACAGTAGCCTAGGAAGTTTCAGAAGTAGAACTACTAGAACTAGGATCAAGGAAGAGTCCCATTTTGTAATTCCTCTGATCCAAATCTCTCAGAAAGCACTGTTTGTATGGAGAACTGACTCCTTTTTTCAGCATATAATATAGCAACTGAACTTTGTCTAAAAAATATAATATATATGTTTTTATTTGTTTATATATTATTTTCTTAAGGGTTTTTTACAGCCCTTAATTCTCTATTTTGTACAAATTATGAGTCTTCAACTATATACCTTTATGGAGTACTTTAAATATTTATAAATACCATATTTTGTATTATTATACCTCGGATATCTTCTTCTTAAGGAATCTTTTGGATATTAAAGGTTTTTCAATTTAAATATGAGTCTATTATTGTTTATATTCTATTTCTTTATATTTTGGAAGAAATGGCATCTCTTTGTTTACTATTTGTTTTTTAAACTTGTATCAACTTAAAACAAACAATTTTATGAATTGTACAGTTTTGTTGGTTGCTATATTTTTTATGTAATCAACTTATATATTACTCTCTCTCTCTCTCTCTCTCTCCTCTCTCTCTCTCCTCTCTCTCTCCCTCCTTCGCTCCTCCTCTCTCTCTCTCTATATATATATATATATATATATAATATATATATATATATATATGGTATACTTTACATTTATTTACCATACGTTTTAGTAAATTTTCTCTTAAATAATGCTTAAAAGTAGAAAATTCCTACTATGTGGAATGTTATTATATTCCATGTATTGTTTAGTTTTACCCTGTTCCAATACTCTATGCAAAATTTTAAATAAAATTTTTAGCGATCCCTTTTCATTCTACTACAATACATAATTTATAAATGGAAACTTAGTTGTTTCTTTTCTCTTCTTCTGAACAATAATTACAAATAAACACATAACCATATTCTTTTTTAAAAGAAATAAACACATTAGGTAAGAACACCAACTTGAAAAATTAGTAGTCTGGAAAACTTAGTTACTGAGTAATTGGTTCCTCCCAACCTTGATACTGCATCCAGCTAGTATCCCCCCAAGCATATCAAGTCTGTAAATTTATTTCATGCCTTCTTCACGCTTGATTCTCTTCAGTCTCTCCTTTTTTTCTCAGGAAAGAGACAAAAGCAAGCAGACAAAATGATTTTGATGAATTACCCATTTACCACTTTTTCGGTGGTTAGTAACTACATTAATGAGCCTCTCTTTCCCACTCCTAAAGACAACCTCCTTTCTTTTAGGGGAAAAATTAATTGGCCAATTCCATAATTTCTCAAAAAATCTAATCATCTAGATTAGAAGCCTAGGAATTCTTGATGGGTAATTTCACCAATAATTTTGCAGCCTCATCTCTTTCAGCCACTTGTACTCAAAATTGTTTTTCCGTATTTCTTTATTTATAAAAATAAAACATCATAATCGCATATTTATTATCAATCATTGTTATTAATAAATTATTGATAATTAAATTATTCAAATTTCTTTCAAACTTAAACATTTAAAAGGAAACACACCTATGCACAATTAATTAAATATAAATATCAATCCAAGGGATATTACATCCTCTCTCGCTTGAATTTGACACCGTCATGGTGTCTGATCACAGTTTTTCAGAAACATTTTCCACTTTGTTAAAAACATAGAAGGATATGCTTCTTTAAAAGCATCCTCCAAATCCCAAGTTGCTTTCTTCCAAGCTGAAATGTTTCCACTTAATCTTCAATTGTGTTATGTCTCTATTCTAGAACGTGATTACCCTTCGGTCTAGAATGCGTAGTGGTTATGTTAGCAACTTTAGAACCACCAAAGGCACCTTCAACTGTCATATCAACAACCTCAATATCACCTACAAAAACACATCAAGGGTAAGGATCATGTATGCAATCCTCTAAAAAATTCCTACGAACTTGTTTTAGCTTGAAAAACATTGCAATTGTATGAAGGATTTTTTTTATATATAGCCAAAATGAGTAGCATAGAAACCTCGGCATTATCGAGCATTTAGCTTCACTTTTCCACCAAGGCACCCGCACGTGTGAGAGAGGAACAAGGCAAAAGTTAATAGGACTTGAGAAAGTGGGTTGTAATAATTTAGTTGTGATGGAGGACAAGAGTGTGAAGGGGTAAGTAAGGGCCAACTCAGTTAAAAAAAAACACTTTGAGACTATTTTGCAATGAGAAAAGAAAAAATCAAATAAAAAATAAAAGGTGCACCCACCACCTCCTGGCATGCAAGTATTAGTTGTTTGGTTTGTGTGCTATAGGAAGGAACAAAATTGCTACAGGAAGAACAGTGTTACTACAAGAAGGAACATCACTGCTATATAATTGCTACAGGAAGCTAATAGAGTGCTATAGGAAGGAAATTTTTTCCCTAAAGCCTTGGGAAGCAAGGAAATATTCAAAGGAAATGGCAAGGGTACAAATAGAGATGCTATGGGAGAAAACATAGCTGCTACAGGAAGGAACAAAGCAGTGATAGGAAAGAACAAAAGTGATACGGGAGTACTAGTAGTGCTACATGGGAGCTCGTTTATAAGAATTATGTTACTAGGGTGTTAGACAATGATTAATTAATTGATAAAAGGTAGAAAGAAACACAATAGAGATGCAAAGGATTTTCCATAAGCAGTCTAGGTTGCATAATGGTAAATTCTCCAAGGGTGAAAGATATCCAAGTTAGTAGGTTGGTCATCACTTTGTTAGTAGGTTGGTCATCATATCATCCCTTTCTTTTTCTTTACGTTATTCACCATAATTTCTCCCTCCATAAGAAGAAAGATATTTGTGTTAAGTGTTTTCAATTCCATTATTTAATGAGCAAAGCATAATTCAAATAGCTAGTCAAGGGTGTTCATGAGAATTTGATAGATAGTATGATGTGTCATGTCCAAGAATAAAAAAATCACTTCTTAAATTGAAAAAAGAAGCCACCATTGTCAAAATTAATATTTTTTTAGAGATGCTACAGAAGCCTCTGTTTACCACCATTTACTTGTTTTTTTCCTGAGAGGAGTTCTACAAAGGATGGAAGGAAAAGACATTGGGGGAAAACCTTAGTGTGTCTTGTGGGAGGTATCAAGGACACCTATATTCCCGTGAATTAAAAATTGAGTGGTGCAAGAAAAACCCTAGCTCTGTACATAGAAATCATAGTCTGCAAATATGGGAGGAATATTTAACAAAAGAAGTTGAAATTGAAGGGGAGAAATCAAAGAAAGGATTAGAATAAAGGACATAGAAAAAAATAGCAGAAATAAAGGTTGATCCAAATCCAAAGGAATAAATTGAAGAGGATGCATGGTTCCATTCAGCAAAGGAAGCTGTGTTCGCGTCAATGTGGGAAATCAAAAAAGTTATTTGAGGTACAAAATAAGAACAACAGGGTAAGAAGATGGATAGGTTTCTCAGAGGATGAGAAAAAAATTCAGTATAGGGGTATGATGGGCCTCCAAGTTAGACATAAATTAAGACCCATATAACCTTTCTTAGGCACATAAAATCTATATTAAATCTCTCCTTCTACGCTTAATATATTTTTTTAGTTTTAATATGTTCTTAGAAATGTTAAGACATAATTGAATAGTATGCACCTAATATTATTTATTTTTGCAGAATATTGAGAGAATATTGAGTAAATTTTAAATGAAATAGTATAGGGACTTTCTCCTTACTATAAGATGGAAAAAAATTGGATAATAAATGAACAAAATATCATGAAATTATTGACAAATTCTATAGCTCCACTGATTGAGAAAATTTAGGAATGTATTTCATGTCATTTAATGAAGATTCCTAATGTTGGGAACCGTATCCAATTTTTAAGAGATTTTGGAGGGGAAATATGCCTCCTTTCAAGGTGAATGATTCCTCATCACTTTGTATAAGTACCAATCGAATTTTCCTCTACGGGCATATATTTCTTAGTCTTCTTGTGTATAAAACTTGTTATTTAGCAACTCTACTTTCATTTCTAGCAGGGATGTACTTGGATTGATTCAAATAATGAAGTTTGGTTCCATTTTTAGCCTCTAAAGCTTGGTTTTCTCCATATGACTCTGATTTTCCTTGGTCTTTGCCATCCCAAGAGCCTTAGATCCCTTTTGTATAATTTATTTATTTCCTTTGAATGTATTTTTCACTTGCATCTCTTATTTCTTCATTTACTATTCATGCTTCTTTTGCTATAAGTCATATTGGTTAAATGATTGGAGTGAGCTTTTTTGTAGGCTATTTATAGATTCAAAATCATGATTCATCCTTAAAACATCTTTATAAATTCACATTCTTCGTGGAGCTACTTGGATTGGCTTACTAGTTCACAAATTTAGAATTTCTTGAAGTCCCTTGTAGCAAAATAGTACTAATTTTCTACTATTTTTTGGTAAATTTTAATGAGATTCAATTGTGTTGATTCAAATTTTATTGAGTGATAAAAACATTAAATTTAATAATAAAAAAAAATCACCCCATAGCAGTTTTACTTGATTTGGTTATGCATTTTGTAGGTTAACTAGCTCACTAGTTCTTGAATTTCTAGTTTTTGGAGTAATAATTTTCTGCTATTTCTTAGCACATGTTAACAAGGGTATTTTTGAGTGATTCCACTTGTAATGGAGTCCTACGACATCTTAATTAATAACAAAAAATTTCCCTTCTCATTTTCATTTGATTTACTTGGGCATTCGGTAAGTTATCTCACTCCTGTAGCAAAACAGTGCCTCTTGTAGCATGTCCTGTAGCACGTACAAACTTGACCATATTTTCTCCAGAAGCTTGTTGTTTATCCCTTGGGCTTGAATAATTACCCCTAGGCTCTAAATACATGATTTAGGAATACCAAAGACCGCTTAGGATTTTCCTTTTTACCCTTGCAACACATTTCAACAACTTGGGTTAATGGATAGATTTATGAATTGGATAGCACAATAATGATTTCCTTGATTTCCACATGAAGTATCTAATGAACTTTTTCAATGGATATAACCTATTTGGAATGAAGTGATTTATTACATTCACTTTCTTTCACGCATGTTAGATTAGTTTACTTTCTTATTCTTAAGCTAGGGTTTCTATTTCAAGCACTATTATTTCCATTCCATAGAATAGGTTTCCTTTTCAATGCAACTTTTACATTATGCAATGAAGTTAATGTTTGATTTCATGATATTCACTTCACTACATTAGATCAACGAAAGAAGGACACATTTCATGCTGCACATATAGTTCTGACGCCTCTTAAGTTTGTATGAACCTCGGGTTGATAATTTAGGTTGGTAGCCTTGGGAGTTACAACATTATTGCTGCAATACTAGGGCTTATAAGTAGTTTTCAATGGATCAATTTGAAAATGAAGGCAAGCAAAGGTTCTCTTGGAATATTAACCAAGAACATGACAAACATTTGACAATTCAACAAACATATTCCTATTTCCATGCATAAACGCAACATTTAGAGTCAACAAAATTAACACCTAGCAACTAGAGGCCATCTTAGATTTTAAGGCAACATTTGAGGATTAAAGATATTTAATCTTGAATGGTCGATTCCAATTTTAAGGGAATTTAGTGAAAATGTGGCATAATTCTAAAAAAAAACATCATCAACTTCAGATTTTCAAGGATTAGATCAATAGGCAGTGAATAATGTTCCAGATTTAAGGGACAAATTTAACAATCAAGGAGGATTTTCTAGATCTCTTGCGACAAAATAAAGATTGATTTTATTTTTACTTTATTTTCAAGGATTTTATTCCTGAAAGTAAGTGATAGTTATAGTTTTGGAATTTTTCTATTATTTCTTTATTTTATTTGTAAAAAGGGTTGGATTTTGAGCCAAACCCCTCATTTTGTTTGTAACAGCCTGTAGATTTTTGGATTTTAATTAAAGGTCTTTGGTTTTAACTAATGATAGACTTTGTGCCTTATGTAAGTACTTCCTATGAAAATAATCTTTTTCTTCATATATTTATAGTTGTATGGATAATTGGGAAATGTAAGGATAAGGATTAGCCTCCCTAAAATCCCCTGGCAAAGTTATGTTCAACACTGAGTTAACTAATAAAAATTTGTTTGATTTATTTCCTCTACATGATTAAATTGTTTCCATCTAGAAAATTCTTATATGTACTTTGTTTAAGTTGTTGAGAGTTACTCTTCACGCTTTCTAACATTATTAGCTGACATAAGCGTTCAGTCTGAGTATAAGTGTTAACTGACAGATTCTTTAGTCTTCTACCCATGTCTTCAAGTTGTTGATCATTATTTCATAGTTAAATGTTGGGACTTTGATTGGGTCTTTGAAGGAGAGGGATTTATTTGTCTAAGCATATATTTGTGACTCATTAGTAACAACCCATCTAAAAACCCCTAAATATGACCATTATGCTTCATAGGCTATTGTTCAGTGATGGTGAACAACAAAAAGAATTGTAACATTGAGGAAGCCCCCTCTGGTTCAATGGCCAACTTGAGTCTAAAGTGGTTGAGTTGGTTTCTTGGCACAGTCTCCAACCAATAAACTACCTACAAGAAATAGACACAACAACCCCACTATTATAACCTTAATCATAACCATAAAAGATATTGTATCTCTTATAAATATTATCTATGCTAAAATCACTTTGTTGTCTTAGAGGAATACCTAAAACTATTTCTATTTGGCTAAGAACTAGTCTTCTTTAAGTGTAAGGAAACAATGTAATAACCCAAGACCCCAAGGAATCTAGCAAAAGTGAAAGTATACTCTCATATAGACCATAAGTGGATTCCTTTGAGTAACTTGTTCATTTTGAATAAGGGTGATAAGTCAACCCACATTTGCAATATAACATCCAATGATAGTTGTCCTCAATGCTAGTGGACAATTGAGTTATAATAGGTTTTGACACCATATATGGGTTAGTTCAAGTGGTTAAATGTTTTTAGCTTTAACTAATAGATTTATATTATATTCCCAGGCTGTTTACTTCACTTGATGTCCCTACCATGCTATATTTTATAATCGTCACCAACACATTTCTATCTGATACCATCATAAACATTTGGGAAAGTGCTAGAGATTTCATTGCTAGATTTTCTTTGAAAAAAAATATAAGCTCTAAAGGTTAACCAAATTTCTAAACTATCTACCCAATGCATGTTATTGATGGGGAAGCCATAATCTAGTTGAGTGACGTAGATTTACCAACCATTATTGTTTGTGATTAAGCTTGCACCCTCCATCCAAATATTTCAAAGTGAAAGGAAATTATAACAAGTTTAAAACAATGGTGTGTTAACCCTTCATTGAAAAAAGTTAAAGCTCTTCCCATGATTATGGTTTATAGCATTTAATCGAAAAAAAATGCAAATTTATTTAAGATAGACTTTTTTTTCATTTTAGTGTGTTGTTTAGTGTAAATCTATCCTTGACAATTTCTATTTTACTTCAAAATAAATAGATAACACAGAAGGTATAGATGAGGTGATCAAATAATCCAATTCTTGAGCTTACTTCAATGGGGCTAGTAAAACAAACCTTTGAGTTTGTGATGTTGATGTAGTCATTTTTATAAATGATTCTCATATTGTCAAGTTCAAAGTAGTTCTTAATAGAGGATCCAATAATGCTAAGTTGGTGACTCTTGAACTATTAATGTTCCTTGTTGTTGAAAAAAGAAATCAACAAACTTAAAAATTTTGGAGACTCAATAAATGTCATAAATTGGATAAATGGTTTATATAGTTTATATAATTATATGTTAAAATTCATTTTCTATGAAATCTAAATTTACAGATCAAATGTTAATGTTATCTCTTTTCACCATATATTATAGGGAAAGGAAAGGTTTATACAGTTTAGATAATTATATGTTAAAATTCATTTTCTATGAAATCTAAATTTACAAATCAAATTTTAATGTTATCTCTTTTCAACATATATTATAGTTTAAGGAATGAAGATACATATGCTTTATTGAAGGTTTATTTGCATATGGATTATGGTTTATAACATATTCAATAGCTAAAAGGTGGATAGTTTATGGAGGATGATTATGGATTGTTTTTATTATTTTGGTTATGCTTTTGAGTTTTTTAATTATGACAAGTTAAAATTGGAATTGTTATAATTTTATCAATATGTATGTAATTGTATGAGTCCTATACCTAGTTACTCAATAGTTACTTATAGATTCAAATAATATGGGAAAATGTATCAGATATATCATAAGTCATTGATGATAGTTGGCGATTAGATAGGTGGTGGGTCACAAGTGACTTGGAAAAATAATGAAAGATTGGACGAACAACCCACTATGAAAAACATCCATATAATAATTACAAATATTTTTCAAAATGATATTTATATGAAAATTATAATAAATATTAATTATTCCATAAGGCGTTTCCTTGAAGTAGTTGATGCCCCTATGTGACATTGATCATGTCTTAGTTAATCTGAATAAATGACCATTACATTACTGTGAACCATTCTTCATAGACATTAATATTTTCTTATAGAAATAGATATATGGATAGAATATTTGAAAATTCCATCTTTGTTAATGTGTTAGATGACCATCCATTCATTTGAATTATGCCACCTCTATTCTCATGTCATTGTCTTGGTCACTGTTAAAGTTTATAGATGGGAAAACTTAATCATTCACAATTGGGAGAAGGAAACTCGTTTGCATGTAGATAGATATTATCTTTGTCTCCTCAATGATCTTTGTCTTTTCAAGCATGGGTTTCCTCCCATGGAATTCATAAAAAAATGTGAATAGAATGAATCCCATTTTTGTTAATTAACAAAACTCTGACAAAAGCAAGTTCATAATGAGAAAGTGGCATGCCAGGTGGCAGTGCAACTGGTTTGGTAATTGCAATAAAAAGTGAGAGGATTGAATAGTACATCAATAATCCACATGGAGATGATGCAATCCTAATTTTTTTTTATTAGCACTGGTAGCGATGATGGGCTCTATGAAAACTCAAAGATATTTCTTCAAATTCCCCAATTTTGATTCAATATTGCAAACATGTATAATAATTTTACACATCATTTATATAGCTATTTCCAAAATTCTATTTACTATAAATATTGACAAAGAAAAAGTTATATGTCACTTACTTTCCCAAAAGTTTTAAAAGTTTATATTTACAACATTTTATCTTCATAGCAAATCAATAGACTAACTCAATGTCATTAAAAGCATCGACTGTGTCTATTATGTCCAAGGATGTTGCCACATTAGGAACTCAACCATAGGACCTTTAGGTACTCAAACAATGGGAGGGGAAAGGATGTTGGAAACTTGAATATACTGAGAGGGAGGAGGTGAATCAATATAGTATATTCATGGTCCTTAATTTAAATATTTTATTTTTATTTTCAATAGTTATTTGAGCTATAAGATGAGCAACAATAAATCATATGAATAACAAATTTAACATATAAACATTAAATCACAACATAAGAGTAAACACATAAAAGCAACACATATAGACACTAGAGATAAGTAGAATCCCATATTTGAGCTATAAGATGAGTAACAATAAATCATATGAATAACAAATTTAACATATAAACATTAAATCACAACATAAGAGTCAACACATAAAAGCAACACATGTAGACACTAGAGATAAGTAGAATCCCATAAAGGAAAAACCATGACTTTTGTTGTTGTAATCTCACCCACTCATTTTTTACATTAGCTTTTGTAGGCACCCACCAACAAGAGGCTTCAACCTCTCTTCTTATTTGCAAGCTACGATTTTCTAAAAGCACCCACTCCCACTTACAAAAAATTGCGTAGGCTCCTACCAACATGAGGCTTCAACCTTGCTTTTCTTCTGCAAGCTACAACTTGCTGGAAGCACCCACTTCCACTTATAAACTCCAACCTATTCTTTTTCACGCTACTACCTAAAAGGATAAACTAATCCTCTCATACATGAAAGTTTTAACATGTTGTCTTACCTGGTCTTTAATTTATCATACCTCCATCTCTTTGTCTCCACCTTATCTTCCTTCATTCTACTTCACATCTTATCCTCTTCTCCTTTTTCTCTTTGTTAGGTGATGCACGAACAAGGTCTCACAACAAATCTCTAGCAAAAAACATTCTGCCACCTAAGAGCACGTATTATTATACACATAACTTGTTGATTTTTAGTGTTCCATGTAGGGTTCTAAAATGAAAGGTTGTCTCTTTGTATTCCACTTCCTTCTCTTCCTCAATTTTGCTTCATGTATTCTCATCTTCTTCTTTCTCTCTTTGTCAGGTAATGCATGAACAAGGTCTCACAACAACTTTCTAGAAAAAACCTACTGAAAATGGAAGCTTCTTTCATAATTTCATGAACAAAATCATGGAGAAAATATATATTTTTGGGTTTGACCAAGTTCACCGTAAAATGTTCAAGTGGGCTCCACAATATGAAAATCCACCTCCTCCAAATTATATAAATATGGCTTTGTCGACCTTCATTTGGACACCATCATCACACATCAAGTTCGATCTAAAGTTCTAGAGTCAATTCACATGTACGAAGGAGCAAGGAGACATTTTTATGTTCTGCGTTGACCAACATATTATCTCTAGTTTGACATGTGTTGATTTTCATTGACTTGGACAATTTTCTACTACTTTTACCAAGGGTTTTGACTTTCTTAGAGGCCGAGCATTTCAGGATATTGTTGACTCTATTTGATTGCATTATTACTTCTCTTTGGGCATGTTGACTATTTTCCTCAGGCCGAATTTCAGCCCTATATTGCAAACAATGATCATTGACCAGATTTCGCTCTCTCTCTCTCTCATTTTATTGGTTTTGACTTAGTTGAATTAGAAATTTGTTGTAGCACCTACAACCACCCTCCAAAATTTTTCCTTAGCTTGTTTTGGATCCTCCCTACCAGCCTTACACAACATTTTGTCTTACTTCATCAAGTACTCAAGCTTCAGTGTTTTCCTCACACAAAGGCAACCTGTCGATCACAGTTGATCCATTCCCCTCATAGGCTACTCACCCGGAATTGGTCCAATAGCAGCTTGAGCAGCTTCCCCTTCAAAAATTCTGCATTTCTAGAGGGAAAGTAGCCTTCCCTCCTCGAATTGTGCAATTCTCTCTGACAGCCTGTTGGGCTCTATCATTATGCAATCCTGTCAGGCAACCCTCCCAATAGGATTTGCACAAATTTTCCGAACATCAGACTATTCAGCCCAGGATTTACGCAAATTTGGGCAGCATTCAACTGCTCTGCCCAGAAATTGCGCAAATCTCTTGGGCAGTCGAGCAGTCTCTTGCATGTGCAACTGAGTTGACCGGTTCCCTCCAGGACTCAGGAAATCAAACTTGCATGCATGGGCTGCTTCTCCCAAGGAAACATGCGAAGGCATCCCTTATTTTTTGTTTTATACATCTATGTTTATCAGTTGGAGGTTACATGCAAGGAGCAATTCCAAAACCTCCCACCAAGTGTCACTTCCCCTAGATTCGTGGCATGCGCGTCACAACCTCGATGTTATCAAAACTCATCAATCGGACACTGCAGAGCTCATTCCTCACATCAAACTTGTAGCTCTAACATATCACATCACATCTAGGAGCAGTCATCACATTCAACTCAGTTGTTTTGGGCTAAGCCCGCTTCCCATGCCTTATGCTGCATTTCTGTCGCTTTTTGTGTTTTCGCTTGTAGGAGTATCGTTTGTTTGATTTCTTTGAATGCTTGTTGTAATTTACATATATACTAGCTTGTCCTAGATCTGTTTCAGTTTTCGTTGCTATCTCACTATTGTCACATGCATGAAACTATTTTGCACAGACATTTGCCCAATTGGATAACTGCCTCACCCACATGCATGTTGATCTGTTTGCTGAATCTTTCATTCATGTTTTTCATGCACTGTCAATCACTTTTGTTGTCACTTAGTGTCACCATGAAGTCACTGACTTACTTGCTTTTAGTCGCTCATCGGCGAGTCAAGCCAACCTTGGCCCGAGCTCTGCCTTCA
Organism: Pinus taeda; assembly: GCA_000404065.3. Classification (NCBI taxonomy): domain Eukaryota; kingdom Viridiplantae; phylum Streptophyta; class Pinopsida; order Pinales; family Pinaceae; genus Pinus; species Pinus taeda. Next base: position 114,740 of record APFE031664487.1, on the reverse strand, counting down.
CCAAGGCTACATTGCAGAATCTGGGAAAGGAAGGCTCACCTTCCTCTCCAGATTTGTGCATTCCTGCCCGGCACTGGCCTCCAGGATTGTTTTGCACATTTTTGGAGGACAATGGCTGCTTGGCCCAAGAAATTGTGCAGATCTATCCCTAGGCTAACAGTCCTTCCCAACTAGAATTTCTCATTGCATAATCCCAGCAGTCAGCAGCCAGACTAGACTGTGCATTACGCAGTTCCAATAGTCATCCAGTCTCCCAGCAGCCCAAACTGTGCCTTGAGAAGTCTTGGCAGACAATCTACCGACCTCTCGGCCGAAATTGTGCAACCTTCATGACCATTCACCCAAGTATGTTGCAAGTTAGTTCTCATGTTCATTGTGGTTTTCGACTAACAAATTGCTTGCGATGAGTGTTGCCATGTCTCCAAGTATCGTAGGTATTCATATGCCTCTAAGCAGTACAAGTACAATGGTTTCTAGGAGAGGAGGCGAGGACACCATTCAGAGCATGCTTGGGAATGCAATTGATCAAGTGTCTATGAGCTTGCCTAATCACGAAGACATCAAGTTGTTCATAGACAAGGACATCAAGCGGCATCATCACATCGAGCATCATCATGAACAACAACTGAAGACATCATACCAAATGCAACGAATGCAAGAAGAGGGTTGTTGAGAACACAAAGGAGGAACAAGGTTGCAAGCTCAAGCAGGTCCATTGATGATGAAAGCAACTTTGGAGACTTCGGCTATGGAGTGACGGGGCGACATGAAGATCGCGTGAAGGCAGAAGGTGTAACAAAGAAGGAGTTTCATGTGCTGAAGCAGCAACTCAGGAAGAACATGAAGTTGCACAGACAGACGAATGAGTTGTAGCAGGATCAGGAACAATAGTGGGTGCAACATGCACTCACGGATGAAACTACGCCCATACAAGTTAAAGATCCATCCCAACATCTAACACGGAGCAGACATGGTGAGCAATGTGGTTGATCGCATGCAAGGTATTCAGCAACATGTTTGTGCATACACATACAATCCAACCCATTCAACACACTCAACAAGTCCAAGTGGAGCCGAACAAGTACTTCGACAAGTTGATGCGCATGACCACCAGCACACACTTGAAGATCAACCCGGACACTATGCATCAGTGTGATTTCGGTTCAACCGCACCCAAGAAGACCATGTGCATGTTAGCAGACGAGTTGGATGAAGGGACCGAACCAATGCACCGCCTGCAATGAAAGCAAGAGTTCGCTTCAGCAAGATGTCACCATTAGGTGCATGCACACCATCACGGATGACCAAGCTTGGCATCAGCTCACCAGCTTCACCATCACAAGCATGTCAAAGAGTTGGTCTCACCACAGCAGACCGAGTGTCAGTGATGTCTTGCAAGGCTTGCTCAAGCCATGTTGTCTCACATGATTACATGTGCATTATAATGTTGAGTCATGTCAAGTGTAAGTCAAGTGTCAACAGTTGGATGTAACAGTCATAGAGTAGGTGAAGAGTCATGAGGGTAGTTGAACTGTCACAAAGGGGAATGTCAAGGGTCACCCAAATATTTTCTATAAATAGTCCCCCATAACTCATTGTATAGGCTTTTGGTCAACCAAGCTTCTACTAATACTATTTTGAAGAAGGCTTGGACAGTATTGTAATGCGCCTTGGCTTCTCCACTGCATGGAGCTAGTACATCTCTTTAGAGGAGCAGGCAGATGTGGCTGTAACAATCCACTGTTGGGGCTAGCAGGTTTACATGGATGTATTTTATGATTGTGACTTACACTTCTTTATATAATAAGATCCAACACATTTTCATGCACATGTTGTTATTGTAGTTGGACTGCTCTGGTTCCTTTAATGATATGTGTTGTTTAACTTACGTACTTGTGTATGAATTGATTCACATGCAATTATATGAATATTGTTGTTAATGGGTTTCTTATGTTGTTAAAGTTGTCACCGTCTATGTCGATTTCTCTGTCAGACATCAGACAAACCTTTCACTTGAACCTTGCTATAAAAACTATCACGCTCGTCTCATATTGATCTGTGAGTGTTGTACGTGTTATCTTACCTTGTATGATGTGATTGTTGCATCTAAGTGGACTGCTCCACCGGAAGTTGTGCATGTCCTTTGTGGTATGTGTTCCTAGTTGAGTTGGGACTGATCCCTTTCAACCTAAAACTCACATTCACCTCCTTCCCCCTTCGAAGTGTTGGAACCTCTCATACACCTTCCTTGACTCACTGCATCAGTGACACCCTTGCTGCTGACAGAGTTATTCTACTTGCCTCTGTGTGACACTGCAGTCAAGGCATTACCTTACAACCCATTACTAGGACTCCTTCACCAAACAGTCTGAGGTCTAATTGGGACTTCTTATCGGGGAGATCCCCTAGACATGTTGGCAGGTCCAACACTATTAACAAAAGTCAAAGGGTGGACTTTGACTAGCTTCTTGATGTACTATTAGATTGTATCTCGGCTGAAAATTTGTTGAATATCTAAGAAGAAGAAGATTGATTTGGGTTTTCCCCCTTGTGGGGTTTTCCCCTAATCTTTGACGAAAAATCCATGTGTCTCATTATGCTTTTCTATCTTCTATTGTGTATTATTGTTTACTGTTCTACCTATAATTTCCTAACTATTACTGGGGTGAATGAAATTGTTTTAAGTGATTATAACAACATAGAACTTGAGAAAAATTAACATGGTATCAACGTTGAGGTGAATATTAGCCATTGGAGACCATAGATGATTTGAAATGGATAATTATATATTTTTGCATCCATCTCGATACATTTGGAGTGGAAAAAGTGGAGGAATTAGCTCACGCGACCATTTTTACCAGTGGGACCCATTTTGGCGAAACGAGGTCTGAAACCTTCTGGGATCATTTTGAGGCATCAAACGATGTTTTTTGGGGGGCAAATAATTAGCCTTGAAAAACAAAAAACACATAAAAATTAAAAATTTAGAGAGAAATGTCAAAATGAGAAATTCTTACCTAGGTCACCCCACTGTGTCCCTACTAATAGAGGGATATTTAGGTCAACTCTATAATCCATCACTGCATATAGGAAGTCTTCAATCGAGATGATCTTCTGATCCCTCCATACAAAAAACTCAGGGACATATCTTACCACTGGACCATTACCTCCATGACGGTCCATAAGGGAGACCAACCCAAGCATTTGTGGATCCGAAGGTCCTACCTCATCCACTAGGATATGTTGTGGCCTAAGGAGAGGAATCCTCTCTAGAGAAAAAGAAATCAGAATGGCACCATAACCGAAGTTCTTCAGTCTACCATTCTTTACTCTAGTTAGTTGTCCTCTCATGTTGACAACCACTGCCTCGCACTAGTTAAAAATCATCTCCCAACATTCCATGACAGTCTTCATCTAGGCCTTTGTGGCCAAGTGAAGAATTGCACTGCCACACAGTTTGTTGACTATGAAATCTATGGTTCTCAAAGCCAGGTGTCCAAGAGTCTTAATATCAATCTTGTCATCTGTGAGTTGTGCATTCCCACAAAATAGTCACAAATATTTGGTAGTAGTGTCTCCACCCTGCCTTTGCCCAAACAAAGAAATCTCAACTCCTCTACGTGATCCAGACTTAAACATGAATGCAAAAAATTACAAAGGTAACCATAAACATAGAGATGCAATGGAAATAATGCTTCATTTCATTAATGTAAAATACTGAAATATTATTACAAATAGAAATGGAAATAAACTAGATAGGGTGATGGTAGCTTATCTCTGAGAAGAGATGTGGCAGCTACATGCCTCTGAAATGTGTTAAAATGAGGCTCGAAGGCACATTTATTGTTGAGAAACAATGTAAAACCCTAAACATCCAAAAACCTAACCCTAGAAGATGAAACGCCAAATTGTGGGCCTCGCTTTGGGTAAATTGGTACATCAACTTCCCAAGCTCATAACTTTGGCACCCGATCTTCGTTTGACGCGTACAATAGCTCGTTAGAAAGATTTGTCTGAGAACTAAAACTTTGGTAAGATAAATATTTGTCCATGGACCCATTTTGCTACCAAATTTCCCAAAAAAACATTGTTTAGGGCCTCAAAACGACTCTGGAAGTTCAGGACCCAAAAAACTACTAAAAATAGTAAATTGTGCTACAAATAAGCAAACTAAAACGCTGAAAGAGACAGTTGTGGGGATCCAAGTGGGATAGGTGGGTGGCCACCAACATCCACCTGGATCATTCTCCCCCCCTTAGGAAGAAATGTTCCCCATTGCGTTGAGTTCCTCCATTTGTTTAACTTGGTTCTTGGTGAGTTGTTTTGCAATCTTTGATGTGTCCAGTAATGGTGGGAAGCATAGTAGAGGGCATTCCACATTGAACACTCAATGCAAGAAAAGGAATGGAGGAATTTTGTGCTCCAAAGCATTGTTTCCCACAGCCTTGGTAATGTTGTAAGGCGTTCTTTCTGCAGATGCAACCAGACTTTGTTTCCCACCTGAAACTTGTGTGGTACCCCTGTGGGTGAGGAGAAGTTGTTCCTATGTTCTTTCATGACTATATCCCTCTATTGTTGATGTTGCATGGAGGAACCCTTCGCAGCGGTCATGGATGTGGTGACAATCTTCCCCTTACTTTGGGAGCGAACCAGACAGAAAATGAATTTCCTAGTCTATGAAATGAGCTTGTTGCCTTTCTTAGCAGTGATCAAAGATGTGGTGGTAGGTGGGGCTACCTCCGGTATCCTGTATAATGAATTACCCAAAGTAATAATAATAGTGCGAGGCCTTGACTCATACACACCATGTCGCCTCCATAAGTATGGTTGGCCTAATAGTACATCACAAACATTCAGAGGTGCAACATCACACAATACCTCATCTGTGAAGGGTTTGATGCTATAGGGAAGGCGACACTGCTGGCGAACTCGAAGATCTCGTCCTTGGTGAAGCCACCCGATATTGTACAACTACGAGTGTGGTGTAGTCGATAGGCCCAACCACTTCACGACCTTTGCTGAAATGAGGTTTTTTTGGCTCCCAGTGTCAACAATGAATTGCAGCAACGAACCCTTCACCCACATCTGTGAGTGGAAAAGACGTTCCCCCTCCTCTGGATCTTCGAGCTCATTCTTCTGGATCTTGGAGGTGGAAACAGTGGCACTAGGCTCCGCGTCAATGATCTACTTCCCTTTGCCATTCCCCTTGACAAGTTCTGACTTAGGGTCAAAACATGCATCTGATTTTGAAGCCTTCAACTCGACCACCAGCGACTGCTTGGTCCGACATTCACTTGTGTTGTGAGTGGGGCTCTTATGGAACTCACACCAATTTCCTGTGTCTTTCTTCGACTTCGTGGTGTTGTTTTTTTCTTGTGGCTTTAACGAGTTGTCTTAGGTTGCCCCGTCTTGGCTTTGTCCTTGGTTCTGTGATTTGGGGGAGCCTTTCCCTTGCTTCAGATTCGCAGATCCAAAGTCTCGCTTTTTATGTTTAAACTTCTGCTCAATTTTGACAGCGTATCGGTACGTCGTGCCGAGCGAGGATATGTTCAGGAACTCCATCTCTTCCTGGTTGTATCTGTGTAGGCAACCACGGTATTTGAGTACCAAATGTAACTCATAATCCTTGATACCCAACTGTGTGCGAAGGGTATGAAAAATGTTTGTGAACTCCAGCACATCTTGGTCCCTTCCCTGCTGCAACATGGTCCACTTTATGTATTTGTCCTCATAGTTTTTGACAAGGTAGTAATTCTCCTTGACGGCATCCCGGAATGAATTCCAAGTGGGTGTGGCTGAAAATAGTGAGCCCATACTTTCATCCTTCTCCTCGTAGTAGGTTTCCCACTAGTCCTGGACGTGGGGGGCTCCTTTGAGAAGAGCGAAAATAATCTTTTCCCCACTAGAAAAATCATGAACAGAAAAATAACCCTCTAGCAGAATTAACCATTTATCTACAACATCTATGTATATTTTACCCTCGAAGATGGGGATTTCAAAATTAACTTATACCTTAAAGGGTGTGGCGTTTCCAGAGTAGATTTTGGAAGTTAATGTGTTGCCTCTGGGTAGCCATTGAAGGATATGTGAAAAGTTGTCCATCATCACGTTCCTTTGCCGCTCAACGGCTTCTTCAAGCAAGATTTTGATAATATCTCCTGCCCCCTCATCTTTCTTTTCATCCGCCATGGGAGGCCGTCAGGATTTGCGAGGCTGGTCTTGCAAAGGTTCAACCAGTTCAAGCCCTAACTCTTTATATCCCAACCTCGTTGGGGACATGCAAAGAAAAACATAGAAAAAGCAAACCGCTCTGATACCACTGATCCAATTTAAATAGAAAGGCAACAAATTACAGAGATAATCATAAACAAAGATATGCAATGGAAATAATACTTCATTTCATTAACGTAAAATACTGAAATGTGCTTACAAATAGAAATGGCAATAAACCAGCTAGGGCGATGGTAGCTTATCTCTGAGAAGAGATGTGGCGGCTATATGCCTCTGAATTGTATTAAAATGAGGCTCGAAGGCCTATTTATTGTTGAGAAACAATGGAAAACCCTAAACATCCAAAAACCTAACCCTAGAAGATGAAACGCCAAACTGTGGGCCCTGTTTTGGGTAACTTGTTACATCAACTTCCCGGGGTTGTAACTTTAGCACCTGATCTCCATTTGACGCATAAAATAGCTCGTTAGAAAGATATATCCAAGAAATATAATTTTGGGAAGAGCAACATCAAACCATGGACCCATGTTGCTCCCAGATTTCCCAAAAAACGTCGTTTAGGGCCTCAAAACGGCTCCAGAAATTCAAGACCCGAAAAACTGCCAAAAATAGTAAATTGTGCTACAAATAAGGAAACTGAAAAGCTGAAAGAGACAGTAGTGGGGGTCCAAGTGGGATAGGTGGGTGGCCACCAACATCCACCTATATCATTCCTCCCCTCTTCGGAAGCAATGTTCCCCACTGCGTTGAGTTCCTCCATCTGTTGAACTTGGTCCTTGGTGAGTTTTTGTACAATATTTGATGTGTCCAATAATGGTGGGAAGCATGGTAGAGAACGTTCCACATTGAACACTCGGTGCAAGCAAAGGAATGGAGGAATGTTGTGCTCCAAAGCATTATTTCCCACAACCTTGGTAATGCTGTAAGGAACATGTCGGAGTGGTCTGAGCTTCTGATGGGCTCTTGTAAGGCGTTCTTTCTGCAGATGCAACCAGACTTTGTTGCCCACCTAAAACTTGTGTGGTACCCCTATGGGTGAGGAGAAGTTTTTCATGTGTTCTTTCATGACTGTATCCTTCTGCTGCTGACACTGTGTGGAGGAACCCTTCGCGGGGGTCATGGATGTGGTGACGATCTTCCCATTACTTTGGGAGCGAACGAGACAAAAAAAGGAATTTCCTAGTCTAGAAGATGAGCTTGATGCCTTTATTAGCACTGATCAAAGAGGTGGTGGTAGGTGGGGCTACCTCCAGTATCCTGTATAATGAATTACCTAAAGTAATAATAACAGCGTGAGGCCTTGACTCATACACAGCATGTCGCCTCCATAAGTATGGTTGACCTAATAATACATCACAAACCTCCAAAGGTGCAACATCACACAATACCTTGTCTATGAAGGGTTTGATGTTGTAGGGAAGGAGGAACTACTGGCGAACAAGCCCCAAGCTCTTCTTTTATAACGCAAACACCTATGCGTGTGCTTAGTCTTCATGCCATAACAAAAACCATGTGTTGGAGCGCGCTTTTCGTTTCTTGACAGAATTGTCACTTGTCAGGAATCTTTTTGTCACGTGCTCCATCACTTGCCATAAATATCATCCATAAATATTTGTACACATTTGTATTACCTTTAGGTTTTCCCTTACAGGCTGAGTTGTTGCAGTGGGTCTGCCTTTCCATTTCTCCCATTGATCCATGCTCTACTTTGTCTGCCACCGCCAGCCCACAACATTGTCAACCTGCAACACTTCCCCTATGCCTTTTATAATCCGTTGGGGTATTCTTTACAATATGAGTTGTCTTGGTGGGGTCCTCCCACTACACATACGCCCAATCACTATAGTTCCGAGCTGAAATGGCTCAAAAAATGGCTACATGCGCTCAACGCTCAGTCATCTCATCGATTCCTCTGTGCTCCAAAAACTTCCTGGGTCCTTCCTATAGGATGATGTCATACTGATGTCACACATGCCATGTGTTGCTTCTGGAATGGTTCACATATCACCCAAAAATGGCCCATTCAGGTACCTGAAAACTACAAAAATGCATGTCAAGTATCTCCATCTCATTGGGCCACATCACTACTTATGTCATCATTCACATGTGCATCTATGTCATCCCTACGATCTAATCACATTGTGCCACATGTCCACTATCATGGGAGAGAGAAAGGGATCCCCCTTGGACATTAACTTTCGAGCTACAAAACCCTGCACAATTTCTCCAGTGCCTTGATGATGACGCGTGGGACTCAATCTTTCCAACCACTCTTACTAACTGTTCCACGCTAGCCCAACAATAAATTTATTGGTTTCTACTTTGCTACATTGTCTTGATTCTAACTCATCCCTTACATGTTCTTCTGCGCATACTTAAAACCTTCCTGGATTAGCCTTTGTGGGCTTAGTTGTCATATATGGCCTACTTGCCTTAAACACTGCCAATCAACATGCCTAGTGGTTCTTATCAGAGCCACGTCTTCCTTGGGACACATCATCCCGCTAATTCCCTTAAGTGCTCCTTAAGGTTTCTTCAGGGTATAACCATCGAGCTACCTTCGTTAGGGTGTGTTGTTGTGTGGGCTCCTCCTTGGGCCAATCACCATGCTCCCCGCTATCGTATTGTCTACTCCATGTCTGCTCAGTCCCCGTTTAGTCACTCTACTAAAGGGCTCCACGTCATTTGGAAATGACGCCAAAAGTGTCTCCAATCACTTTAGCTCTAGAAGGTTTCACTTTAGGATCCCCAGCTTTGACTGGCTCTAACTTTTGATCCAAGAGACCATTTCTGGACTTCTACATACCATTGGAAATCTCTTTTAGACCTCTATCCATTTAAGTGGGTTTTATCTATAGTGGAGATGATATACTCTCCAAGGGTTAACATCAAAGTCTTTGTACCTTCTTCACCCATGTTGATCTTCATCCTTCTTATGACTGATCCTGAACACCTATGTCATCCTTTGCCCTTTTGTGACATCTTTTCCATCATTTTCCTTTTCCAACAATGACATAACCATCATCAATGCTTTGTAGTTGCCATGTTTTTCCTTTGCTAACAATGACAACATATTTCCAACAAGCAGAGAATTTATAGCCTTGAAATTGTATGTAAACACAACATTATTATCTCTAGTAGTTATGAATGAAGGATTCTCATAACCATCTTGAATGATGTCCCAAACATATGCACTAAGAGATTGAATACAAATCTTCATCCTTACCTTCCAAACAATAAAGTTTTTTCCATTGAATATAGGTGCCCTGCTGGCGTTTCCTCCTTCTTAGTTCACCATTGTCCCTAATACTTCTTCCAGCTATTTAACTAATCTTAAAGTGTAGATATGATACCAATTATTAGAAACCAATACAACACTGAGAGGGGGTTGAATCACTAATGTGAAAATTTAAAACTTTATTTCAAAAAAATAAAGAAACTTAGCACCAACAATCATAGTCATAAATTAGGACACATGATATAATGTAGAAACCCAAATGGGAAAACCACCATTTTTTTGTATTATAATGCAATATTTAAGCTACAATTTGTATTGCATCAATCTGGTAAGCTCCAACCTACTAGAAGGCTTCAATCCTCAATTTATTGCAAGCTCCAACTCGTTGGTTTCTTGAGCTCCAACTTGAAGGATGTCAATTTTCCAATGTCCTATGTTGTAACAACTACTTTAATAAATTCTTCTTTCAATAGAAATCACTTTTATAATTTCTTTTCAATCACACAATAACATTAAGAAATTATAGATAGATCAATAAATAATATGCACAATAGAAGACAACAAAGAACAAGAGAGAGAAAGTTTTGGTCAAAGACAAGGTAAAAACTCCACAAGGGGGAAAACCCTATCTAAATTCTTCTATTAGATGTTCATCAAATGTTCAAAAAAAATACATGGTCCAAGTACATCAACAATGTTATGAAACCAGTTCACAAAAAGATAGAAAAGATAGATTAGTGCCTTAGAAACTAGCATCTTCAAGAGGGAACCCTCCTTTACATTACACAAATGAACAATTTTTGAATGATACAAATGAAAAGACCTCATTTCTATATATAGGAGTCTAAGGGGTCATAATATAATCAGAGTCGACATAACAATAATAATGTAAGGACACAATAATAACAATAGTGGGCTTCTATGGGGCACAATAATAACAATATGGGGACTACATGGGCACAACAATATAATAAGGGGGTTGTACTAATAACAGTAAGGGGTTACCTAACATGCCCCTCTCTTTCAAAAAGTGTTGTCCTCAACGCTTGAGTATTTCTTGATGCTTCTGTATAAAATTTGTGTCTTCCAGTGTGGAATCTTTAAGGGTAAGTTCTTCCACTTGATGACATACTTTGAAATTGATCGATTTCGTAGTTGTCGGGTTCTTATTTCTGTGACTGATTTAAGTTCCAATATGGGTTTTCCTCCATCATCAAGTTCTGGAAATATTGTTTTAATTGGGATCTTCTGCAACTTTTGAATGAGTGGCCACACTTGTTCATCCTTCTTCCATTTATCCCTTGCTTCATTTATCCAATCTTGTTGGATAATAGAAATAGCACAAAACAATGCTTCCACATCCTCATCCTTTCTTGAGAGTGCATTTGCAACAACATTTTGCTTCCCTTTTTTGTAGATGATTTTATAGTCATAACCCAACATATCTGTGACCCATTTTTAATGTTCTTCTAAAGATAATTTTTTTTCTAAAAATTATTTAAGACTATCATGATCCATTTTTACCTTGAAGTGTCTTCCCATTAGGTAAGGTCGTCATTTCTTAAGTGCATATAGTATTGCCAACATTTCCTTCTCATAAATAGCTTGCTTAATATGTAGTCGTAAAAATACCCAATCGCCTACATTAAAACTTATTTCACTGCGATTTTGATCTGCTTGTTGTTTCATTCAATTTTGCACCAAAATAGCTTTATCCTTTAAAAGTTGGAGAAATTATTGTTGATGCTTGATGTGATCTTTCACTGCATGAATCTTTTTCTTCTTGATATGTCCTTCTATCTTAAGAGTTTGGGGAGTGATAATTTCTTCCAATGCATTACAAGATATGGTCAGATTCATTTCTTGATACTCGATGGGATATTTCACTTCTTGAACATTTTTCTTCTTGTTATGTCCTTCTATCTTGATAGTTTGAGGAGTGGTAATTACGACCAATGCATTACAAGATATGGTCGGATTCATTTCTTCTTTATCAATGTGATATTTGACTTCTTGAACTTTTTTCCTCTTAATATGTCCTTCTATCTTGAGAGTTTGAAGAGTGGTAATTCTTGCCAATGCTTTACAAGATATGGTCAGATTCATTTCTTCTTTCTCTGGGGTTGGTTCCTGGTGTATATCCTCTTCTTTTGATGTTTCTTGATCCTTTTCTTCCTCCTATTCATAATCTATGTAAAATAATTTTTTCTCGGCACACTTATGACCTTTAATGTATTTGTTATCACAATTATAACAAAGCCCTTTTTCTCTTTTTTCTTCCAATTGTTGTGGTGTAAACCTTGTAGGTTGTGGAAGGCTAGGAGAAAAAACACTTCCATAATTATAGTCGTGATTAGTGGAATTCCTTGTTTCCATAATTTCACTTTCAAATTTTCTTTCCAACCTAAATGCCTTCTCCAATGAATCAGGTTCCCAAAGATGAACCTCATGTTGAATGTTATCATTTAATGTCCCTATAAAGACATCAATCCTCTGCTTCTCTGAAATATCATTTACCCTTATATTCAATTTTTGAAAGCCCTCAATGCGCTCTACCATTGAACCTTTTTTTTAAGATTTCTTAATTGGATAAAGAAGGTGTTTCTCTTTGTATCCTCATAATGTGAAATCATTTCCTCCGTGAAAATTGACCACGTGACAAGTGGCTTACAAGAACAAAGCCCTTCATACCATAAAAGTTGATTCGGTTCTAAATATAAATATGCAATACATACCTTTTGTAACAGTTGCGCCTCATATAGATCAAAATATTGCCCCATCTATAGTATCCAATTTAACAGATCCTTGCCATCAAACTTCCTCATATCGCCTTTTCTTGATTTTAGGAGCTCGATCTTGAAACGACTGTAACTCTGTAATTTCAGATCTCCAAGTTCTAAAATTGCATCCTGCAATAGCCCCCTGAGTCCTTTAAAAACCCCGCAAGTATGATAAAGATTAGATTCTACAAGAAAGAGTTATGTCAAATCTCCCACGATGACCTGATTATAGACTAGTTCAGTAGAGCGAACTTGTACGAAATGCCATGTGTCATTGTTTCAACCTTAGGACCTGTTAGGGCTCCAGGAAACTCTCCAAGGTTGTAGCTCGAATATGCCTAGTAACATATAATCTTTAATATGGTTCTAGGAACTTATTGGGATGGGTGATGGTTTGGTTCAAGCCAGATAACCACTTCTCCTCTGTTTTCGCTCCAGACATGCATGAATACCCTCAGACTACAAGGCTTTAGACCACCAATTCTCAACAATTTTGGAATAAGGTGAGTGAACGAAGAATACTAACCACACCAGCATATGCATACAGAATGTAAGATGGCTAGCTGCAACTAGTAAAGAAAATTGCAAATCTAATCTATCAATGCAAAGATAAGATGATAGTTATCTTGCATTAGATACAGAAGAAACATGAGTGGCCTACTCACTGATACATTCAATTGTCCAATCCAGAGATAAGATGATAGTTATCTAACATTAGACGTAGAAGAAATCATGAATACAACACTTCAAGCACAAGCTTAGAACAGAAAGAAATGGGCATTGAGCAATTAACAACAAAAGAAGCTTGCATTGCTAAAAATGAAGATGAGACGCTGCAAGTTACAGAATATCTACAGTCTCCAAAAGTTGAACCGAAACACAATTGCCAACCTTGATTACATCTTTCTTCCGACTATTTATAATCTATCGTTACAATGGCCCTTAGCCATTTATGGATGGAGGGATCTTAATTGACCACTAACTATCATTAACTATCTGATAGCGTCTTTGAACGTAGTTGTTTTCTCCACTACGAGAACTTGATCAGTGTCGGTACCGTGTTGTCCTCCAGGTGGTCAGATTGATTATGGCAGTGGAGTTCCATGATTGTTTAATTTGGTCACTAAGTCATGTTGTGTCCTTTTCTCCTTCGTCCATGCTCTTCTTTTAATTCAGTTTCGTAGTCAGATTATCGCTAGACTGACAGAGTCGGCCATCTTCCTTTTAGCGTAACAGACAGGACATGGGGTATGGAGTGCATGGGTTGATGAACGGTTGTGAGAGATCGTGAATGGTGGTCGTCAGATTAAGGGAGATGCGTGGTGGGGATCATTTTTTTGGATGCTAGCGGTTGTGGCAGGAGCGAAACATGTCCGGGCCATTTGATCTTCAGGGGAGCAGATTGGGCAGTTATCGAGCAGCAGAGATCTGCAGGTGATAATGCGCGAGGTGGTTTGATTTAAGTGGAAACAACCTTTATCGGGCAGGCATCGGGCGGTAAGCAATAAGTGTCAGAGCTCACCCGATGCCATTCAGTGGACGACACGTAGCGGCGGATGGAAGAGAAAAATCGCCCTCATCGTGCGGGTACTTTTCACGCTTGTTGTCCGTGTGATATGGGCACTGGTCGTTAGATTTGGCAAGGTTGATCTAACGGTGGAGAACGATCATGCATGATGCATTGATCGGGAGGAATGTGGGCCGTTGGATCGGCGGAAGAAGATCAACAGCGAAGGGAGGTGGTGAAGGTACAAGATGTCTTCGGGGAATGTGTTATAAGTGCGTGAGACATATGGGTAGGGCTTTATGGGTATTTTTTGGCTTCTGTGCTTGGGGCTAAAGTTAAAGAGGGTTTTGTCGGGGTAGGAGGGTTAACTTAGGAAATGGGACAGGTAGAATGTGAGCAAGGTAAAAGAAGAAGGGGAATAATGGCCCATGTGGGACCCCTTTTAGAACAACGAAGTAGACTCAGCCTTTCTTTAGCCTTCAAAATGTCAACGCTGCACCTCAGGGCTAACACTAGCTCCTTCTAGGGATGAAAGCCTCCCTGTGAGGTTTCAAGAACTGCAGACCACTGCCCTTCTAGTAAACAACAAAATCAAATATACCACCTAGTGTTCCAGTGGGCATGGAGTCTAATTAACATGGAAATAGAAACTTTCCAAATAACATATTTACAATATCAAGGCTTGAAAGCCTTAGCTGAAATAAAGTTCGAAGAACAGCCCATTAAATGGGCCATCAAAAATATATCCTTCCTTTGATTCATGCCTTCTGAGAAAACAATCACCATACTAGAATTTGACCCTTTTGCCTTTCTATGAAAGGTTTTTTTTCTTGGTCAATGTGCATATCAGCAAATCCATCAAAGACTTGCAGAAGCCTATTGATTTGATCACCTACTTCAAAAAATTTACAGCATTTGATATTATTGGGTAGGGATGGTCTATATTTCACCTCATCTCTATATACATTCAACCTTGGATGTTTTGCTTGGAAGGTTTTGTACACCTACTGAATAATAAGGTTTGATTTATACTCTGTTGTGTCATTTGCAACTTGAAAAGTTAATAAAAAACGTGAATCAATGCATTCTTGTGGGGGACACAAGGACTCCACATGTTCCTCCAGCTTCCTCAGAGCAATCCCCATCAAATAACATGTCCCAAAACTGTGGGCCTTCTTTTTCTGTGATCTGGCACACTGGTTTTTTAAGATGCATAGAAGCCAATTGATAAGGCTTGGTAATGTCAGGACCGAGCTTATTCATGACAGCCTTGGGCATTGGATTATCACTGACTCTAGCGTCCAAAAGGAAATTATGAAGGATTTTATCATGAATAGATAGAGGAACATAGGATGACGGGGAGTTTCCTTCACAATTTTCAATCACTGGGCTGAGAATAATAGTTGGTTGGTCATCTTGTAGATTTACATAGTCAGTGGAAGCTTAGATGGTTTTAGGCTCAAGATACTCAAGGATAGATTCTGGAAGGACTCATTCTTCACTTATTTAATCAGGGGCATAGGTATTCTTGACTTCTAGATTTCTGATTGAAAACTAAAAGAAGGGGACTTATCAAGGCCTCTTACCTCTATGGCTGGAGCTTTGAGGATGATAGGATCAGATGCTAGTCATTTTTTCCTGTTAGCTTATTATTCTGCAGGGACAACAACTCTTTGGACAGGGGTTTCCTTGGCACTGTTCATCTTCGACCTCAAATTGTATCTTCACTAATCTTATGTTTGTAGAACAGCTTCACCATCCCACTCTTGGCTGATTTGGTCATTGGATTGACTTCTCATAGGCAGCGAAGGTCAAAAATGAGGCACTACCTTTGTCTTCCATGTAATGGGTCTCAACATCTTCCTCAAACTGCTCCTCTTCCATGACTACATTCTGGAAAGGCGTCTTCACTCTTTGATCTTCATTAGCATCTTTGCTCCTGTGCATGATTTGCAAATGCTCATTTGCTCTTCTATATGGATTCAGATTTAGAGGAGCAAAGGTATTAGGAACCCTTCCTTTCCCAGCACATTTTATCAATCTTGGGATCTGAAGATGATGAAGGCTCACCCCTCTGTCTCCTTCTATCAACATTACCTTTGGGCTTTTCTGCAGCCATGATATTTGATTCTACTTCCAGGGCTACATTTTTCATATCAGCCAAGGAAGCATATCGCCTCTCCCTCAACCATAAACAGAAGTCGGAATCAAAGGCACTGGCATATATGAGTCTAGCAGAGGTAGTGGTGGGTTTTACTTCAGCTGGTATCTTGATGTACATGCGGTTAAATCTCTTACTGAAATCAGATAACAACTCACCATTTTCCTTCTGTAAGTTCTCAAACTCAGTGTGGTAGTAAAGGAAATCCTTCTTATCCCCCCAATTCTTTAGGAATGTATCATCTAAGGCCTCAATATCTGCTATAGATGTTGGGGTCAGTGCCCTAAACCATTTTCTAGTCTCTCCATTTAGGGTTTGGACAAAGACTCTCATCCAGACATCCTCTTCACTAATGTCCAGGTTATCAGCATAACTACAGAATGATTCAAGATGTTCTTCAGCTAAAACACCTTTAATTCCAATGAACTTAGGCATGTACTTCTAATATTCTCTTACAAGCATGGCATTCAAAGGAGTAGGCAATACCAAGGGCCCATACCTAGCAACTATGATTCTTTCCATTTTGGTGGGTGCTTGTGGGCCTGCCATGACTGGGGTAGATGAAAGAGTGGTGGCAGTGTGAAAGGTAGGATGTTGAGAAATGACTGACAGGGTTAAAGGAATATGATGGAGAGGAGGGGAGGTTTCCTTTGGGCTGAAATCCAAAGGAGGACCTAAAGAATATGGAGCTCTATGACTCTCTGAAAATTTCTCTTCACTGCTAGTGTTAGAGGCTATGCTCCTTTCTGTGATATCTTTCTTCCTCTAATGATCTTTTCAGGGTCAGGTACTGGGTCAGCTAGTGACTTCTTAAGATTTCTCCAAGTATGCCTCACAAACTGAGCTAGAACTATGATGTGGAGTCGCCAAAAGGTTCGGCCTCCAATAGAGTCATCAAATAGATTATTACAACAAAAAATGTCTCCAGACTTTGTTTATCATCAAAGTTGGATGTGTGTCATTCTCCCAGGGAAGCTGAGCTTCAATCTCCTCTCCCTGGCAACGGCACCAATTATGTTAAGGGTCCAGGAAACTCTCCTAGGTTGTAGCTCGGAGATGCATGGTAACATATAATCTTCAATATGGTTCTAGGAACTTATTGGGATGGGTTATGGTTTAGTTCAATCCAGATAACCACTTCTACTCTGTTTTCACTCCAGACATGCATGAACACCCTCAGACTACGAAACTATCATTAACTGTCTAATAACGTCTTTGAACGTAGTTGCTTTCTCCACGACGAAAACTTGATCAATTCTGGTACTTTGTTGTCCTCCAAGTGGTCGGATTGATCATGGCAGTGGAGTTTCATGACTCTTTAATTCTGTTTTTGTTCAAATTGTGTTTATGTCCTTCATGAAAACAACTCAGATTCAAGCCATGCTTCTTATTTAGGAGTTTATTATGAGTTTAATTGTTGTTTACAATGAATTCCGACACATTGCAAGGTTTAACAAAGGTTTTTACTACAATACTAACTTTAGCTAGCTTCCAAATATAATCGAAGCCTCCAAATATGGCATAAAACTACCTTTCATTCTTAAAATCAAGACTAGGGAATTTTTAATCTAAGACTATAGTTCATTCGTGATAGCCCCATGTGGCTTGAACCCTGACTCTCATGTCTTATGTGTATAACAAATGTTAAATATCATTAACATAATTTTGGCAAATGTGCACATTTATGTGGTATTCTTTGTTCTCCTTTTTTCTATAAGTACAACTACTTCCTAATATTAATTGATAACTGCTATAGATACACTTGGGTTTACTTTCCCAAATGCAGACCCTTCAATTCTTATCATGGACTTTGTTATAAAAAATCACTCCTTATATTAATTAAGGATAACATATTCATTTCTTAAACTTCCCACTGCACACATTCCAACATAATGGCACATATTGAGTCATCAAATCTTTTGTTATCTTACTCATTCCATTACAAACTTTTGTTAAATTTTAAGCATTTAAAGTTAAAATAAGATGGGATGAATAACGATGTCGTATTCATTTCTTAAACTTCCCAATGCACACACTCCAACATAATGGCACATATTAAGTCATCTTTTGTATATCGTATTCATTCCATTACAAACATTTGTTAAATTTTAATCATTTAAAGTTAAACAATGTAAGCTTTGAATTGGGAGCTATAAACTCAAAACGAAAATTCTGCCCAAAAAACCGTAAAAATAAATGAAAAACAATGCTAAAAATGAAAAGTGTGTATACTAGAATGATGGTATTTTTAGGGTCAATTTTGAACATGTTTTAAAATTGGCGGTGAGAACGATTTTTTGTGCAAACAATGTGCAAAAAACAACTTGGAATAAAAAGTGCTAATAATGGAACGATGGAGGGTCAATTTCCAACATTTCAAAACAATGCCAGTAAAACTGAATTTTTATATGCAAAAATTGTGCAAAAAAACACCCTCAAAATGAAAAGTGTTGATGCTGGAATAACACTTTTTTTTTGGATAAATTTTCAACATTTTGAAATAATGGTGTAAAAAAATTTGTTATGACTCCCAAAAACATTAAAATTTCAAAAAAAATTAATGAAAACATAAAATTAAAAATAAAAACATTGAAAAACCAAAAAAGAGTTTAAAAAAAAATCAAACAAAATAAATATATTAAAAAAACAGACTAACAAAAAACCATAAAAAATTAATAAAAAACTATAAAAATTTAAAGAAATAAATTAAGAAACACATTTCAAAAAAAAACATATTCTTTATGTGTAATCATAAAACATTTGGAAAAAAAATAAAATTAAATATAATAAAAAAAATAAAATAATAAAATGAAATTTTAAAAAACATTAAGAAGACTTTAAAAAAAAAAAAACAGATTTAAAAAATAATAAATAAAAAAAGAAAAACTAAAAAATTAGATAAAAAACATTTTTAAAAACTCTAAAAAACAAAATTGCTGAAATAAAAATAAATAAAACCAAAACATAAAATTTAAAAAAAAAAAATTATATTTCAATTAAAAATAAAATTAAAAAAAAAAAACAAACAAACAACAAAAACAATAGATTTTTTAAAAAAAACAAATTTATATTTTATTTAAAAAATTTAAATCTGAATTAACAATGATTTAAATATGATTTAAAAAAATAAAACAAAAAAACATTTAAAATTAAAAAAAAAAAAATAATATATTTTGATATTTTTAAAATAAATTAAAAATATTTAAATATATTATTAATATATAAATATATATATAAATATAACAATTTATTTTTGATGTAATATTTTATCAATCATCGCCCCCACAAGCGCTCGGGCGGTGGCTATTTGATTCCGAAAATCGAATAGCCACCTCCACGGGCGATGGCTATCCGATTCAGGAATTGGATAGCCACCACTCAGCG
>APFE031664487.1:76924-95405 GCA_000404065.3 Pinus taeda | reverse complement strand
CCTATGGGAGTGGCCACGTGGTGGTTATCCAGTTCTCAGAATGAGATAGCCACCGCTCGGCTGCCCGTGGGTGTGGTCAGGTGGTGGTTATCCGATTCTCAGAATTAGATAGCCACCGCTCGGCCGCCTGTGGGGCGGCCAAATGGTGGCTATCCGATTCTAAGAATCGGATATCCACCTCAAGGGCGATCATGGGGTGGTTATCTGATTCTTGGAATCGAATAACCATCGCTCCACTGCCCGTGGGGGTGGCTATTCGATTCTTGGAATCAAATAGCCATCCCTTGGATGCCCATGGGGGTGGCTATCCAATTCTCATAATCGAATAGCCATCGCCTGATTGTGGGGGTGGCCGAGTGGTGGCTATCCGATTCTAAGAATCGTATATCCACCTCAAGGGCGGTCATGGGGTGGTTATCTGATTCCGAAAATCAGATAGCCACCGCTTGATTACCGGTGGGGGTGGTTATCCGATTCTTGGAATCGAATAACCATCGCTCGACTACCCGTGGGGTGGCTATCTGATTCTTGGAATCGAATAGCTATCCCCTGGATGCCCATGGGGGTGGCTATCCAATTCTCATAATCGAAAAGCCATCGCCCGGTTGCCCATGGGGGTGGCTATCTGATTCTTAGAATCGGATAACCACCGCCTAACCACCTGTGGGGGCAATCGGGCAGTGGCTATTTGATTCTCAGAATCAGATAACCACCGCTCAGCCACCTGTGGGGGTGGTCAAGCAGTGGTTATTTGATTCTCAGAGTTAGATGGCCACCACTTCGCTGCCCATGTGGGTCGCTGAGTGGTGGCTATCCGATTCTGAGAGTCGAATAGCCATCCCCACGGGCAATCAGGTGATGGTTATCCGATTCCGAGAATCGGATAACCACCTCCTGACCACCCATGGTGTCACGCCCCCAGGCCAGCGGTAGTCTTTCAACCGCTCTTGGCGAGGTGCGGCACCACCGAGCACTTTCTTTTCACCAATACTTACGTTCGTGGACTACGCCTAACCACTTATTCCTTTTTAGCTTGTGATTCTCAACCAAGTATTATTTTTTATCCTTTATACCAATGAACACCCATACACATTCATTATCAAGAGCAATTATAAACAATGAACACAATTGCACAGTATAAAGGGAGGGGCAACTCTTTGAACAATGAGTCTACCCAACAATATATTATACAACAGTTTACAATGTACAAGTAATCTTGGAAAGCCCAAGTTTCATACTTAATCAATTTTACAATCCAAGGCAAAACTCGGTTGTCTAGCTTGTCGGCACCTCCGCACGGTCGCCGCACAACTCACCAACGCTTTGTTCACCTTGTCGCACGATCGTGTTGTTTGCCCAACTCGGGCGCGCCTCCTAATCGCCACACACGGGCGCCTCCAACCGAGACACACCTCCGTGCACACTTGCACGACGGGCGGGCGCTCACCCGAGTCGCCAAGACACCCGTGCCAAGTCGTCGCACAAATCGGACGCCAAACCCATGCACACCACAACCGTTCATCGGGCGCCACACACCCGTCCACACCACAACTCAACCACCTGGCGCTCCTGCCTGCACCTTCACCCACAACCGTGCCTCACCGTGCAACCCAGCCCAAGAATGGGCGCATGTCAAATCTACGTCTTCCCTTAGACTTTGTAGAGCGAATGATGTAGAACGAGTTTATTTTCTTGTTGTCCAAATGAGCCAACGCAACACAAATATATATGCGTTGGAGGGGAGGTCATGGCTTGCCCAGCGGACCTCACCCACGCCCTTGCTCCATCGCAAAGGCCCCTAAGTCACCAAGTCGACCTCCATGCCTTCTCCACGCCATATAAACAAGTCTCCTCCTCACAAATGCGCATAAGTGTCATCGCATGTTTAGAGAGCTCACAATTTCTGCCTTCGCACTTCATGCCGGAACTGCAGGTCATTACAATGGGGGTGGCTATCCGATTCTCAGACTCTGATAGCCACTGCCCGACCGCCCATGGGTCGTTATTTTTATAGTTTTTTAAATTGTTATTGGTTTTTTTCTATTTTTTTTAATCTAGTTTGTTTTTTATTTTTAGTTTTTTGTTAATGCTTTTTAAAGTTTTTATATTTTTAGTTACTTAATTATATATATATATATATAGCCAACTTTTTTATGGTTTACACACACCAAATATATAATAATATATATATATATATATATAATATGTTTCTTTTGTCTTTTTAAATATATTTTTATATTTGTTTTTTTGTTTTTTTTAAATTGACATAAAAATCAAAATTCGTTAAATCGGGTCACTTTTTTGCTATATCTACAAAACGGGTAATAGAACAGTGTCGTTTCAAAGTTTACATTGTTATTAAAATAAGATGGGATGGATAGCAAGATTTAATCTAATCACGAGAAGATGAAATCAATTTACAAATTCTAATCTCTAAGAAGATGAGATCGAACAATTCAAAAGTTGTCATCTATGGATTGAAAATCAATTTGATCTCATATGGGCACTCTTCATATAGATAATTGGATCAAGCATCAAACCATTGTGCCATACAATCCTCAAATTGATTTTAGCTTTAGCAAGCAGGACAACATAACAACTTGGAGGCAATTAACTTGTGTTATATGACTTAGAGTTAAATTGTGCATATGTGAACCTCATATCTGAATCCTATTTTAATGCCATGAGACAACCTCCCTTCCCTTTCTGATTGCAATATAATATGATGTGTTTAAATCCTTAAAATCAACATGTACCAATTGTAATATACAAAACCCAATCATAAAAAAGGGCACCACAGGATCATATCAAAGCCTCAACGCCACTTACAACAGATGAATTCATGATCCACCAAGAAGGTCAATGTTATCAGCTATATTATAAACAGCCAGACGCTTCCAACTAGAACCAAAGAGCTGTTCACCCCCTATGGAAAATGTCAATGCCCATGATAGAATCACCGTTGTATACGCTATAAATCCAATGGCTGAACCGAGAACATCTGCAGTTATATTGACAAAATTAGTGAAAGCTTTAAACTTGGAAAGAAACCACACTTACATTTCATTTTATTGCTAAGATAACGGCCACAAGTAACAGCTGTAAAGAGTTAGTCCAGATACATATAAAATAACAGATATTTTCCTATTTTAAAGGACATAAGCAGCAACCTTGAGTCAAATAAGGAAATGAATTTAATAATAACAGAATTGTATCTATAAAAAAAAATTAACCGAGACTTGCAACTTAATAGCAATCCACAATTTGCTGCACCTGTTACATCATTAGATAACAGAAAACAAAGATAGCAGAGCAACTGTGCATGCTATTACAGAACACTTGGACATACTTGCAATTGTATAGTATATGCTTGTAGTACATCACCTTGTAGCATGTCTATTAGCAACAACGAGAATTATTGTCACATCTACATAAAGAAGATTTCTAGTCCAGCAAGCCAGAGGCACTCATTGAGTGGATACTTTGAGGTAAGGACTAATGCAATTTCCTACTATAAAATATCTCTTAGAGGCATACTTCATCAACAGTTCCTACTCAATAAGCTATGGAAACAAAAGCAGAACAAAGGTCAAAGCAGAAGTCGAGAAATCAAATGGGGCATCCAGTTCGGACAAATCCCACCAGTTCAAGGCAACTCAACCTCCTAATCACTGCTTGACAGTGAATCTTGTAGAAGGAGAGACATCATACAACTCTATCCTTGCCGCTTCAAGACCAAAACCAAGTAAATGATAAAGACAAACTAAGCCTAAATCTAACCATAAAAATTTCTCAGGATTGTACCTTGATAGTAAAGGTTATGTTTGAACCAATCATCGCCCTATATGTATGATGCTATGTAACACCTATTTGATTTCTAACTTATTGTACATCTGGATTTTGCATCAAAAAATGTAAATTCGGGAGTGATTTAGCCAGTGTTTTTCAGAATTTTTATTTCTCTGGAGAATTTATAGATCAAACCCATAGACATCAAAAACAAACCTTAAAAACACCCAAACAACCAAAAATAAATGAAATGCACGCCAGTCAAACAGAAGAGCTAATGAATTGTATGTGTTTTTTTCCTTGGAAACAGGGGCATTTCCGACATGTTCTGATTTGCAAAGCATATAGAGGTGTGGACATATAACATATTTAATTGTAGATGTACAAATCTTATTAACAGATAAGGAATTGAATACCTAAACTTAAGAATGCTATAACTCTCGAGAAACAATTATCTCGTCCATCTCTGCACAATAATGTTTCTCATGTTGAGAAGATTGGCTAAAAGACAGATTGCCGTCTAATCGAAAATCTGAGAATGCATATGATTCATCAAACGGTTAATCATTCAAGGAAGGAAGTACTGAATTATGAAATGAGTGCTCATGGAGTAGTTTGTAAAGGACAAACATCCGGTGTAATATCAATTCCCAGAAACCATCACATTAATCTCAGCAACCTATTCCGGAAACGCAGATAAACAAGGGTACAAAGGGATGTTTCTCCACAAAATTGGTCAATTGCAAAGGAGGGTCATCAGCAATAAGATACACTGAGGTCAGCAGGTGCCTACTTCGTTTCGTTTAGGGCATATAGAATTAATTTGGTTCTCCGAGAACAATAAAGCTCGAAAGCTTGATTCAATACAACATTCATGAAGATTCACTTTGAATAGCATCAAAGAGAAATCATTGCAGTTTCATATACCCTAGAAACCAGAATTATATTTTTTCGAGGAGGGATTAGAGAAAGTGTGTACATACATGGTCGAACTTCAGGGTAACAAGATCGATGTCTAAGGACGGGCCAAAAGTAAAAACAATTGAGGAACCATAGCAATGGAAGAAGAAAGAATCCCCCATAGAAGAAATTGCGAGCCTTCTTCAAACAATCGTCCAGCTGTGTGACTCCGAGGGCACCATCAATAGTCGGCCACTGCGACCTTATCTCGACCTCGCCATCTCGGAGGTCCCAGGAACCTCGAATTCGATGTCTCTCCGAATCAACCTCCATCTTCGACAACTGCGCTCGAGTGATCAAAGTGTTATATCGTTTTGAGAATATCCATTCTGTTCGCTCCAAATGTTCGATATATATATGTAGTTTTGATTGATTGCTTACATTTCCAAAGCGTCGGCCCTCCTCAGCATTGGATCGAAAATTCCTTGACCCAAAACTTAAGATATGTAAATGTGTATATTATGTTTTTACTAGTTAAATAAATATATATATCGATATACTGTTCAAAGGTAGTTTGGGTAAATTTAATTTATTAGAGATGTCAAGTGAGATATAATAACACTTACATATAGAAATCAAGATTGGGTGGTATATCTTCTTACCGATAAGTCATATTACCTTATTTATATATATTATAAATAATAATAATAATATATTAAAATTATTATTATTAATAAAATAAATTATAATAATAATAAAATATTAAGATTTTGTAATTATTAAGGAATAAAATAATATATGGTTTTTTTTCAATGGTAGGTTGTTTCGTTTTGTGATTTGATTATTTTAATGTTACATAGAATTAAAATAAATTATATATTATATAGTTTAAATAAGTTAATTATTATAGGGTTTATTTTAGTTTATATATGGAATTGTGTTAAGGCTGCGTTAATTTCATAGTTATAATTTTAATGATAACAATATAAGATATTGACTCTCTTATAAATAGTATCTAAGATATTGGCTCTCTTATAAATAATATCTAGGGCAAAATTACCTCCTTGTTTTGGTGCAAGATCTAAATCTACTTCTAAATAGCTAAGAACTTGTCTTTTTAGGTGTAAGGAAATAAGGTAACAACCCAAGACTCCAAGGCATCTAGCAAGAGTGAAATTCCACCCTAATAAAGATCATCAATGGATTCTTTTCAATGGCATAGTCATTTTGAATAATGCTGATGAGTCAACCCACATTTCTGAATAACAACCAACCATAGTTTGTCTTAACTGCTAGTTGAGGACAAAGTTATGATAGGACTTTCATATATATATATATATATAACTTGATGGGTTAGTTCAGGTGGTTAAATGGTTTTAGCTTTATTAAGAGGTTTTCAGTGATATCCTCATGTTGTGTACTTCACTTAACGTCTCTATCGAACTAAGCATTATAATCAACACCAAAAAGTTTATATTGGGTACCATCATAAAATTCTAGGGAAGCACTAAAAAATTCCTTACTATATTTTCTTTGGAAAAAATAAAAAATAAATAAATAAAATTAACCCAATTCCTTAAACTATTTACCAATGAAAACTATCTACCCAATGCATGTTATTGAAGGGAAAGTATAACCTAATTGAGTCACTTAGACTTACTAACCATTATTTTTGGTAATCAAGTTTATGTCCTCCATTTAAATAGTTCAATGCATAAAGAGATCTTGCAAAGTTTAAACTCATAATGCACCAACCCTTTGTTGAAAAAATTTAAAGCTTTTTCTATAATTTTGTGGCCAAAAATATGCAAGTTTATTTGAGAATTGATTTATTATTTATTTATTGTGTTGTGTTGTTTAGTGTAAATGTATACTTTATAATTTTCCTTTGAAGTAAGAGTTAAGAGATAGAAAGAGTTAAGAAACAAGGTATAGATGAGACGATCAAATAATTATTACTTGGACTTACTTGGATGAGGCTAATTAAAAAGACCCTTGAGTTTGTGGATTATTTCCGTGTTTCCACGGGGACTCGCACCCCCCCCCTGACCCTGGGTCTATTTTCTCTCCTCCTCGCACTCCGGGGGTTGGGGACAATAGGGGTCGTTTCCCACACTCCCAAAAAGAGGAACTTAGGGGGACTGTCGGGGTCGTTTCCCTTTCCTGAAGGGCGTTTCCGAAAAGAAGGACAAGGAGGTGTCGTGAGGATGTGGGTGGCCGGAAGGGGGAGAGAGAGGGGATGAGGGGGGATGAGGGAGGACGTGCACACGTTTATGCAAAAAAAACGATTTTAATTAACTGAACGCTAAAACTAGTCTTTAATTAATAGTTAATTAACACATAGGGTTTTGGAATTTAGCTGTTTCATGTTATAAAAATGGCAGCGTGAACACAGAACAACACACTCACAGCCTTCGCTAAGCGCTCCACTCACATCCTTTGATTTCACTGTTCAGATTCTAGAACTCCTCCATCCCTCCCATTGAGCATCCTACGAGCAGCAGCTCCCGTCAAGCATCGAGCGAGCAGCACCTCCCGTCAAGCATCGTGTGAGTAGCGGTGCGTGCGAGGAGCGGACTGCTACAGCCTAACAAGTAAGTAACAGTTCATTTCATGAGAATTTGCGACTGCATAACTGAGTTTAGAGTACATCTAAAGCATAATCCTCTATCATGTAGTCAGCGAAGTAGAAAAATGTGAAAACGCTCCTTGCTATGACGAAATGCATTTCAATGTGTGGGTGAGAGAGAGCTTGAGTTTGGGAAGTATTTAGTAGTTTGGGCTTCTATATTAATAGAGATTAGGGACCTTGCAGGAGCTAAATAGTTTTTCCTGAAGAGATTACAGCAGTAGAGTGCTTATCATCCTTTCACATTCTGTCTAACAAACCACCTCGATTAGTACATGCCACTGGAACAATGACAACCTGTGATGTGTTGTCACTGTGATCTAATCCATGTCTTTTGATTAATACATTCATTTTCTTCGATTATGCCTTCTCCTTCTTTGTGGCTCCTAGAATCTATTGGTTGGGCAATAGTTTGATAGTATTACAGTGCTTTGGTTGGTTTTCATGCACACACTTTGAATTATTATTCAGTTAAGCCCCGCATACTCTCTTCATTCCCTTTGTTTTATTTAACTATTGTAATTGACTTAGGAATTTGATTTCAACCATCTTGATTTTCACTGAGAGTTTACCTTTGCTCTTGACTTCTTATGGGCAACTCAAGAGTATCTTGCGTGTGCTGATCAGATTGGAGTTTACATAGATTCATTAGGTTAAGAAGAGCATGCAACCCCCAGGGACACCCCCCTGAGACTGGAAAAGCACCACTGCATATGGGGAAGCATCTAGCAGTGACATGGCTAGATTGCCTATAGCTTTTTACTATTAAAGTTTTTTCAGCCACAATTTTACCAATTAACTCTAACATTGTTGGCATCAGAGCTAAGTTTATCTGAGTACACGTCTATAAACCTGA
Organism: Pinus taeda; assembly: GCA_000404065.3. Classification (NCBI taxonomy): domain Eukaryota; kingdom Viridiplantae; phylum Streptophyta; class Pinopsida; order Pinales; family Pinaceae; genus Pinus; species Pinus taeda. The sequence goes on along the minus strand of APFE031664487.1, from coordinate 87,231 downwards.
TGCCATTAAGGACAATGTACAGTCCATCTCTGTGAGGAAACAAAGGGTGCTAGTCCATACCCTCCTATGCAAACTTGTTAGTAAGAATCTCAATTGTCTGGTATTTTAAATACAAGTTTGCATTATGTAGTAATTCCTTATGTTGCACACTAGACATAACATGTACAAAGCTTTTCCCTTGGCAGTTGCAACGTAAATCTTAGAGGTATGCATGGCTATCTACTAACTGTTTGTAGAAAGTTATTGGAGAAATTTGTACCGCAACCTACCTAAAATTTGTTAACTGAATTTAAGTATTTATATCCTTTTCTTTCCTAAACGCAGAAGGTATTAGACTATTAGTTGAGTGTGTAGCCTTAATGCCACCGGAAATTAGAGTGATCCACCTATAATATGAGACTTAAGCCCTGATTTGGTGCTTCAGTAGAGAATAGAGAAATTCACTTCTTATTTCTGGAATTCAAACTAACAAATGTCAAAAATTGAGCCCTAACTTCAGAGTTCAAGGCCGAAAGCTTGGGACAAACCTTCCTTCATCGTTCAAATGCTATTCTAGTAGACCTGTAATCAACCAAACAACAAGAATGAAGCCCTAACCCTTCAAAAATTCCTTCATTTTGCTCCTGTAGGGTGCTCCTATAGGGTGATCAAACAGTTCAAATGATAATTCGTTAATATCTTCACATCTTTTTATATTTTCATCAAGATACATCACATCTCAATTTATATTCTAATTTCTAAGTAGGAGCAAAAGATTTTTTTTTCATTTCTTTTTTATCATTATGTTTTGAGTGTTCACTGTTCACTGTGTTTTAAAAGAAAAAATTGAAACTATTTTTGTAAAAAAAAATGAAATTGTTTTTGTTTATAGTTTTTGACTGTATAAAATTTAATTTCTATTTTAATTTTTTTCAAAAAAAAAAAAAAAAAAAATCATTGTTTAAAACTTGAAAACTTTAATGTGTGTGGCATGTGTTGTAGCTGTAATGTTTCTAAGTTTTTTTAATTTTCATTACAGGTTGCAACATACAAGCTGCAACTTACATTTTGACTTGTCATTCAACTTACAACTTACAAAGTTACAACTATGAGTCAGTGTCAAACTTCTTCTGGGAACAGTGAGAACAGTGATAGTAGCTACAGTGGTAGTGAGCCACATGATGCACAAGAAGAAGTTGAAAGCGGTCACAGGGGGGCAAGATACCAAAATAGGCATGGTGTAGATTTTGGAGGCCCACCAAGAGAATTGGAAAAATTTGCAAAGGGGACATTTAATCCTCTAAAACCACGTCTAATCTATGCAACTAGACTGTCAAAAAAGAATCCAAAAGTTGGTGGTGGATCACGTGAATGGGTCTGCAATATTTGTGGGCATCACTTTGTTGGCAGTTATACCAGGGTGAAGCAACACATTTTGGCTATTACAAGTAAATGAGTGAATATGTGTCCCTCAAAGAACCTGAATTCAGCTCAAAGAGAGCAACTTTGGAGGCTAGAAAGGGAAGGCACTGGAAAAGGGTTGTTCTCTAGTAGACATGTTGATCCATCCACAAATATTCCTCCATCCAGTGCTTCATCAAAAAAGACAAAGGTTTCCACTAGTGCATCTCGTTCTTCTGCAATGGTTGGTACTGGTACAGTGTATGGGATGTACAACATTCTAGATCGAGAAGACACAGATGATGCAATTGGAAAATTTCTTTTTGCCAATGGGATTCCCTTCCATGTTGTTCGTTCTCCTTATTACAAGGAAATGGTCCAAGCAATTGCAAAAATAGGGCCTTCATATGTACCACCCGGAGAACATAAACTACGAACAACAATTTTGGATAGACAAGTGTCCAAAATTAATGTGCAGAAAGAGAGAATGAGACAAACATGGTTGAGGTTTGGTTGCTCTATTGTTATGGATGGATGAACTGACATCCGAAAAAGCCCACTAATCAACATCATAGTGACATCTTCGGAAGGTCCATTATTTCTTAAAGTTGTTGACTGTTCTGGAAAGCACAAGGATGCATATTTCCAATTTGAGATTCTTCGAGAAGCTATAGAGGATGTTGGGCCTGATAGTGTGGTGCAGGTTGTGACAGATGCAGCAGCAGTTTGTAGATCAGCTGGGTTATTGATTCAGAACAGGTATCAACACATTTTTTGGACTCCTTGTTGTGTGCATGCACTCAATAATGCACTGAAGGACATTGGCAAGATTCAGTAGATAACAGACTTGGTGTCAGCGGCAAGAGATGTGCAGATGTTTATCTGCAACCACCACACCTCCTTGGCTATGTATAGGGCTCACACGAGGAAGGAATTCCTCAAGCCCATTCATACTAGATATGCTAGCTATTTTCTCTTATTGGAGAGGATGATAGAGGTACAAGCACCTCTACAATCCTTGGTTGTGAGTTTAGAGTGGGGAAGGTGGTCAGAATCAAAGACCGACACTGGGAAGAAGGTCAGGCTTCAGGGGTTGGACAATGATTGGTGGGTATATTGTTCTTATTTGGTGTCATTCTTGGGCCCTATTGTGGAGGTCATTCGTTACACTGATTTAGATGCACCTAGACTTGGAGAAATCTATGAGACCTTTGATAGCATGTTGGGTCGTGTGAAGGTAGCCATTCAGCAAAGGGAGCCCTCATTAGAGTTCTATACTTCCCATATTCGACCCATCATTCAGCATAGGTGGGATTGCATGAACACACCTTTGCACATGGCAGCATATGCATTAAACCCAAAATGGTATGTTAAGAGACCTGGGAGGGTGCTTCCTATTGATAATCCAGAGGTAAAGAAAGGCTTCCTAGATGCAATTGCAAAGATGTACAGTGAGGAGGAGGGGTCAAAATTTCAAAGACAATTTGTTCAGTTTGCATCTCTTAGTGGCCCCTTCAACACACGTGGTGCTCGGGCAGATCGCATAGATCTAGCCCAAGATGACCCGATTGGTTGGTGGAGGATGCATGGGGATGGTGCTCCAGAGCTCAAAGATCTAGCCATGTGTTTGTTGTCTCAGATTGCTAGTTCCTTTGCAGCAGAGAGGAATTGGTCCACATATAGCTTCATCCACTCTATCAAGAGGAACAAGCTTACCTCCAGAAGAGCGGAGAAGTTAGTTGTTGTGCACATTGCCCTACATCTTGAGCATAGGAAGACACCTGAGTATTTGAAGGGACCAACAACACGATGGGATGTTGATCAACAGGATGATGCATAGGTAGATATGGAGGAGAGACTTTATGAGAGACAAATGGGGTTGGTTGGTGTGCCACTTAGCATGTTTGAGAATGCTAATGATTCAGATTCAGATGGTGATATGGTTGATCCTGGTTTACTCATGCAGCAGTTGGATGCAGAGACTAGCGGGGCATTACCTTGAGGCATATTTTTCATTATGCTCGTTTATCTTTTGATATGTTGATGTTCTTATCATTTATGTTATCAGTTATTCAGATTCTCACTCTATAAAATTTCGACTCTTGATGTATCAGACTTGACTTTAATCTTTTATAATTCTAGACATTTTGGACTCTTGATGTATGATGTATCAGACTTCACTTCTTAAATTTTATGTCAATATTGAATATTCACTGTTCAATATTCAATTTTTATAGTAAGAAGTGGAACATCAATATGGTTTAAACTTTAAACTTTAATCATAATGTATGATCATTGATGTATGATCATAAATTTATTATTTTATATGATATTAGAAATTTAGATAATGATATTCATATCAATGATCATGCTTTGTACCTTTTCAATTCAAACTAAAATGTCATAGTGGATTCAATTAATAAATTATATTTTATATTTATAAGTTTTTAAGACCCTAACGCTCCCCCATGTTTCCTAAAAAATGGTGGGCAGCTTTTGCATAGGCCGCTCCCGCGCCCCCTCATCCTGGAACCTTGGTAGAACATTGGTTATTTCTATAAATGATTATGATATTTTCAAGTTCAAAGTAGTTTTTAATGGAGTTGTCTATGAAGGTGGAGGAATTGTTCAGCCAGCTAAAAGTAGTCGGAATCCGGACAGGAAATTTTCAAAAAATCTTGTAAAGGCAGTGTTTGAATCATATTTTTGATGGTGGAAATGGATTCAGCGCCATCAAAAACACATCTAGAGCACCTAAAATTATGAATTTTATCAGTTTTTACTTAGATTTACAAAATTTCTACTAAATTTTTTCAAAATATAATAAAAATTTCCATAACTTTTAAAATAAAAAACATAATCGTTACACCAAGTCCTTCTTAATTGAGAATCCAATAATACTAACTTGATAGATCTTCCTTGTCGTTGAAAAACAAAATTAACAAACTTCAAATTTTTGGAAAGTCAATAAATGTGATAAATTAGATAAAAGGTTTACATAGTTTCCAAAATAAAATTTTAATGTTCTCTTTTCAAACATATATTATAGGGAAATGAATGAATCACGTTTTCATTTGTAAATGGATTATGGCGTATGGCATATTAAAGAGATAAAATGTGCATAGAGGTTATGGAATACTTTCACTTTCATTTTGGATTATTTTAATTATTTTAGTTGGGTTTTTTATAATTTTTTAATTATAGAAAGTTGAAGTTGATATAGTAATTTTTTGTTATTGTCGTATTTTAGTAAGTAAGTTTGTGGGTTATATATCCAGGAAAACCTATTATATATTATATAATATATATATTTGGAATGGTTGTTGTTTATTTTATATATTGATGGTAATGTTTCAATGTAGTTTTATTTTTAATAAAGTTATAATTTTTTATTTAGGTAAAAATTTAATTCTAAAAATAATTGGAAAAAAATCTAAAAAACAATTAAACAAAATTAAAAATAATCCACAATTATACATAAAAACAAAAAGACATAGGCACTAGCTAAAAAACTAGCATAATTAGATGAGTTATTATGAGCAGTTGAGAGCTATGAATTACAAGCAAGAGCTCATGAGGTCAAATCCCCAAGTTGGCTACTTCTATGAATAGTGTGGGCCTCACTTGATGTCCTTATCAGGTTAGAACACAAATACAACAATCGATGTGCTTACCCTGGGTACCATCCTTAGAATGAGGGAAGGTTCCAAGTGGGTTTCCTATGATGTGCATTTCATTGAAAAAAACAACATGTGCCCAAGTAGAGGGAAGGGAATGTCAAAGTGAATTAAGGAAAATACCAATAGAAATGTTTTGGATGGTTCATGGTGTAAACTCTCATTTTTCTAGACAAACGACTCAACCAATACACCCAAAACAAAATACAACAAATAAATTCAACCAATATAACAAATTGGTTTATTAATACCATTGTAAAATCCCTTCTTACTAAACAAATAACTCAACGATCATACCATAAGAAAAAATACCACAACAAACAAACTCAACCAATATATTTTGATCCGTTTTATTAATCTGAACTAGAATTATATGTTGGAGCAATCTTTTGAGTTACAAAAATATATTTCTAGAAGCCCATAAATAGCCATGGCTAATGGCAGGATTTGTTGGGAAAATAGAAGATAATGACAATGATGAAATTCTCCCTTACATTGTTGCAAATTACTATACTAAAGTAGATTTGGTGGTTGGTTTTACCCTCACTTCTAAAGTCACGACCCAACAAATGATGGCTTGAACTACTGAGACAAAAATGGTGTTGGATACGGCAACAAAACTCTAGGTTGTAATTACCCGCAAAATAATACCCTCAACTTGCTAATAATAATTGGTATGGCCTCCTCACGCGATCTCACAGTCTGGCAATGAGTGAATTGGTCCCCTTTTTCCCACACAAATTGTAGATGGAAATTTATATGACCTTTAAAAATCCCACCATCTCTGGCTCTACTAAGACCTGACAATGAGATGAATCTTCAATAATAAATACTGATGAAATATCTAAGTGATCTTTCCTTTTGATTAGCTAGGGAGGGATTTGTTTCAACACTGAAACCAATTCACTCAAGGGTTTCACCCTTAGCACTCCAAAGCCACAAGAACTCTGCATATTGATATGAGGAAATTATTATGCATTCCCAAAGAGTGAGCTCCTTTCTTTTATAACTTTTTGACTAAATCAATGTCATCTTCTCATGTTGCTTTTTTAGTCAAATGACATTCAAATAAAATTAATTGATCCCATTTTTGACCAACTATAACCTACGCGAATCAAATCAACCTCATTTGGATATCATCATCAAGCATATTCTTTTGTCTCTCTTCTTTGGATTGGCTTGTATAGGTCTGAGTTTGGTTCATACAGGTCTGAAATTGTAGCGTTCGAGCTCACACGTGCGAGAGGAAGAAATTAATCTGGAACCGCAGGGTTGGAACGATAAAATGTTAGCTACAACTACTCGCTTAATAGGGCTCTTTCTGCGATTTAAGGGCTGCAACCGCACTTATGACTACTAGGTCCCTACGGCTACGACCTAAGATATTTTTTACCATTGACCGTAGACTTTGACCTTTGACTACAGGCTTGGAGACTTTAACTTTGATCAGATTTGTCTATTGAGCTCATCTCTTGGATATTGTTTGGTTGGTTTTGCTGGATAGTCAAAGGATTGACTTTGAATTTTGATTAGTGAATTGGAACATTGTACTCTCTCTTTGTTGAACATTTTATGACAATCTAATACGAAGAAGGATTTGAAAATGTTTTCCACCTTGTGGGGCTTTCCCCTGGTATTTGACCAATCCTGGTATCTCTTATTATTGCTCTTAATTATATTATATTGTACATTACATTTACTATTCTATCTACAATTGTTATTAATAATTGGAATATCAAATTGTCTTGAAAGATTGCTAATTGAAGATAAGAATTGGCTAAAGTGATTGTAACAACATAGAATGGTGGAAAATTAACTTGGTATCAGAGCTAAGGTGAAGACAAGCCCAAAGAGACAAGATAAATCATTTTTTAAAGAAGTTGAAGGAGCCTCTTTGATTTGGCCAAGATGTCTACCTCTTACTTCAAGGATTTTGAGAAGTTGGGTGACTCATCAAACTTTGTTGCTTGGAAGATCAAGTTGGAAGTAATATTGCATGAAAATGATATCTTGGAATATGTGCAAGGAAAGGTACCTAAGCCTCTAGCGAATGCTTCTACTGCTATCAAATCTAAGTACAAGAAAGGTGAGCTCAAAGCCAATAAAATTATCATTGATGGTTTGCAAGACCATTTACAGTTTTATGTTAGTAGCATGAAGAAGTCTAAGGATATTTATGACAAGTTGTTCGGGATGTATGAATTCAAAAACCTAAATCACATCCTCTCCTTTAAAAATTAACTCAAAGAGATGAAGATGAACACAGGGGAATCCATGCAATCCTATATAATGAGAGTATCCTGCCTTAGGGATCAATTAAAATCTGTTGGTGAACAAATATTTGATAGAGAGCTGGTGGTGGTGACTCTTCAAGGTCTTCCTCCTATTTGGGAAACCTTCATTACTAATATAAGCAACAATAATGTTCTTTCGACATTTGATGAGCTTGTTGGTAAATGTACTTAAGAGGAGGCTAGGATGATTTCTAGAGGAAGAATTCAAAAGCATGAAGAAGGAAATTCCTTTGCATTTGTTGCTCAACACAAGAAGAGGAAAGGAAGAGAAAGACCATCTGGTTCAAGAAGGCATCCCCCTGATTCAAAGGACTCCAAGAGAAGAGGAAGTATAATTGAATGCTTTAACTGTCACAAGCATGGTCATTATGCTCGAGATTGCTCTGAAAAGATAAATGATTCAAGATCCAACTACAACAATAATTGAGTCTTCAACAACAACATATTCAATGATCCAAGAAAAATAAATGATAGAAGAAGAAGGGATGATAGAATAAGAAGAGGGACTTTGGATGATTAAGAAGAAGGCCATTATCCTCAAAATAGGTCAGGGAACTCCATGTATGAAAATAATTCAACTGCTAGTCAATCTAAATATATTCTTATTTCTTCTCTTTCTTGTTCTTCCCCTCCAGATTTGTATGATAGTTGGTTCAAGTAGATAGTGGGGCTTCTGGACATTTCTATGGGTACAAGGAAGTCCTCTCTAACCTTGTTGATAGGGAGAATGATTTGAAAATCATCCTTGGAGATAACTCTACTCATCTTGTGAAGGGTTTTGGTTTCGTCAAATTTCATTTGGACTTTGGTGAATCTGTTCTTCTTCATGATGTTATGTATGTTCTGGGACTAAATAAGAACTTGGTATCTATATCTTCCTTAGAAGACAAAGGGATGAGAGTAGATTTCATCAAAGGAAATTCCTCACATGGCCTATGGAATTACACATGAGAGATGCTTTTACCTTGGGATTTGTTATCACATTAACTTTGTTTTTAAAAAAAATTAGTTTCAGCATTTTAGTTGTAGTAAATAGGGCAATCACCAATATGGGTCTATCAGCGCTTTAAGTGTTCCGGTTATGTTTTCTAAAGAAATTCGTTGAAAATAGACTTATCAACGTTTTTGATAAAATTGGCCAGTTAAAACTCTGTTTTTCATATACATAATAGTAATTTTGGGCATGCTTTCCAGACAAATAAGAACAAATTTTATGAGAATGAAAGAGGTTTTTGTCCACATGGGACCCATTTAGGAACAACCTCTTTCAGTTTTCTAACAGGTGTTACAGTTTGAAATATTCAAAAGGATATTTGAAAGGTTGTTTTTTAGGATTTTGCAATCTTGTTTTAGTAATTGTTTTCAAAAGCAAATCCCCGACAAATGAGAACTATTTTTATGAAACCGAAAGAGGTTTTTATCCACAACAGACCCATTTAGAAAAATTTCTCTCAGTTTTCTAATAGTTATCATGATTTTGTATTTTCGAAGGGATCACTGGACCCTATTTTTTAGGATTTCGTGAGGAAAAAGCTCATGAACAATCGTTAACTTGGATGCCACCTCACCAAATTCGACTTGTTGATCCTTATCTCCAGCCATGACTCCAGCAACAACATTATCTTTAGATGCAGATAGGATTAGGAATTTTTCTGTATGCATGTATTTGATAAAGTACGTTATTATTTGTAGATTTTGTAATTAAGTTTTGCTAGAAACTTGTTTTAGTTTGCATACTTTCCTATAAAGACAGTTTCTGAAGAATGAAGAAAGGTTAGATTTTATTGAAAACATTTACATTTTGGTATATTTGAGCATTCTTAAATATATTACATTTTTTAATGAGCATTTTATAGGAAATTCATGTGTTGTAGTTCCCTGTTAGTTTTCTCTTTGTTATAAAAACTTTCCTTCATGTCTGAAAATTTCAGTGTATGAGATCTGGATTCATTTATGCTCTTTCTCAAATTTCTCAGCCATTAGTATTTCTCACTTCAATCAATTATAAATTCTATCTCATTTTAGTTCTTTTCTTCGAAACTCTCAAATTTGTCAAAGGATTTGTTGCTATCATACCTTTTGTATCTTTCTCATTAGACCTGTAGCATTACTTGTTAGAAATGGACTCCATGCCCAATGGTGTGTTTTGTAAACATCCCAACCAAATTTTATCCTATGAGCTAAATCTAGCCACATAATTCAATTACGAAACCTACTACTACAGTGACTTGGAGTAGTTGAATTTTAGGGAGAGATCCCTATTCAGGTCGAAGGGAGAACTTTCAACCTAAAAGAGGTTTGAGGTTACCTTGGAGGTTTTCCCGCAACTGGTTTCCTCTAAGTGATAACATTTTGGTGTCGTTGTTGGGGACACAAAATTTCATTTCAAATCATCCCTGGAAGAACGATAAAGATCAGATCTTCTCTCTGATCGTGAACAAAGGACAAACATGGAAAGGTCGTGCATCTTTCACCTGGTGACTCCATTCTCAACTGAATCTAGAGCTCAAAACTTTCATGATGAATCCACTAGTCAAAGACTCATTTCTCTGAAGAACTATTTGGCGATTCCACTATCTCGATATGTTGGAAATAATACTGAGAGGGGGGGTGAATCAGTATTATCACATCAATAAAACTTTTTCATTTCCATATTCAGATTCATATATGCTACTTCCACAACTTCTTATGATTCAGTTAGTTGATCCTTAATGAGTGCATTAGAACATTATCAACCATATTAATAGTAAATAGGTGCAGTAAAATAGAACAGATCATCACACATAAGCCACACACTTGAACACCATGATATAAGGTGGAAACCCAATGTGGGTGAAAACCACCTGCTGCAATTTGTCTCTATCTTCTCTTTAATTAGAAAATTCTTTTTACAATTGTACTGGTGCAGTCCTTTACCAGTACGCAGGCTGCAACCTGCAGAGAGCTACAACCCTCT
>APFE031664487.1:43015-76904 GCA_000404065.3 Pinus taeda | reverse complement strand
TCTTTGAGTTTCTTGATGGTTGTGATTCTTTCATTGACTTCTTTTCTTAATGATGTCACTTCATGCTGCAATTTTTGACATTGATCTTCCTTGTCCTTGAGTAGTTTTCTTTCCTTGTTTGCTTCTTCTAGTTGGGCCTTCAGTTTGGTAGCTTCTTCTTTGAAGTCACATTCCATTTTGTTCAATAGATCTTGTTGATCTCTAATTTTGTCTGTCAGCCTTTTAAATTCTGCCTCTATTTGATATCTTTCTTGTTCACCCATAAGAGCAAGTTCAGTAGTTTCACTATCACTTTCATCTTTTCAAAATGGATAGATAGCTCGAACATCAGAGGATAGCAAATTCATACCTGATAGTTCATCTTCATTTTGAAATGATTCTGAATCTGATTTTGAATCTAAAGAGCTTCTTACACCTAATCCCTAATCGATTCTCCCACTGTCATAGTTCTTCTGAGATGACTTATTATGCTTATGTGCTTTCTTCTTAAGCTTCTTTCCCATTGTTCCAAGGATCTCCTTCAAGCGATCAAGCTTCTACAAAAGAACCTGCTCTGATACCAATTGTTGGAAATAATACTGAGAAGGGGGGGTGAATCAGTATTATCACATCAATAAAACTTTTTCATTTCCATATTCAGATTCATATATGCTACTTCCACAACTTCTTATGATTCAGTTAGTTGATCCTTAATGATGCATTAGAACATTATCAGCCATATTAACAGTAAATAGGTGCAGTAAAATAGAACAGATCATCATACATAAGCCACACACATGAACACCATGATATAAGGTGGAAACCCAATGTGGGTGAAAACTGCCTGCTACAATATGTCTCTGTCTTCTTTCAATTAGAAACTTCTTCTTACAATTGTACTGGTGCAGTCCTTTACCAGTACACAGGCTGCAACCTGCAGAGAGCTACAACCCTCTCTCGTTTTCCAGACTCTCTTGGAAGGGAGCTACAACCCCCTTAGCTCTTGCACTAGCCAAGATACTTGTACGTAGGTGCTGGCTTATAGAAGGCTACAACATTCTCTTTCTTCCAGGGACTACGTTTCATAAATTTTCAGACTGGATCCATGAACATCAATCAATCATCAAGAATTTTTGCATCAAACAATCTCCTTTTCACCAATTAGCATTGAATCAAGTAGACACTTCTCTGACAGTTGTATCCAAATCACAGTAACTGTAACCACACACCAAATCTAAACCCAGAACAAAAAAATACTATCATTCAAGCGTAAATATTAAGACCCATCAATAGAACTTATCCTTCTCCTTGCGCTTAGGTTCCTTCTTTATTCAGATCCAGATCTGCACCATAACCCAATCACATTATTCTAGATCTAGCACTTTATCAGATATTAAATAACAATTCAGATGATGCTTTGCCAAATGATCTCCTTCCTCTTTTATAGTCTTAGCCATTTCACAATACCACGGTCCAAAACCAAACACAATACCATGGACCCAATACTTGGGATCAACACTTTTGGATGCAATACCACAGACCAAAACCATAGGATCAAAAAAATTTCGGACCAATGCCATGAACCAACCATGAAAGTGCGTGAACTTTTCTCCACATGAAATAAACTTTTTCTCCACATAAAAGTGCGTGAAATTTTCTCCACATGAAATAAACTTTTTCTCCACATGAAATAAACTTTTTTTCCACATAAAAGTGCGTGAAATTTTCTCCGCATAAAAGTGCGTGAACTTTTTCTCCACATGAAATAAACTTTTCTCCGCATAAAAGTGCGTGAACTTTTCTCCACATGAAATAAACTTTTCTCCGCATAAAAGTGCGTGAACTTTTCTCCACATGAAAATAAACTTTTTTTCTTCATGAAAGTGCGTGAACTTTGTTGCACTATAATTTATCATCTGAGATGAGTGGGTTGCATGAGTGGGTTGCCATCAAGTACAACATATGTATCATAATGCCAACACGATATGGATCCCCTTTCTGCAAGGTATTCTCCTACGAATCGTGCTCATATTCCTAGTTTTCCAAATCACACCCCTTGCATAGATTGGTAAACTTCTCTGCCTAATTTTAATGATTAGGAAAGGGATGATGTTGGTTTACATCTGGTTAAATTTCATTTGCATATTCATAAGTTAGGAGTTTACTTGCCTGAAGAATGCCTCATGAAGATGTTTATGGCTACCCTAGAATAAGACGCGAGATCATGGTACGAAAAACTACAATAATCTGGTAGCTTGTATTCTTAGAAGGATTTCTACACAACATTCTTTGAGCATTATAGAGAAAATTGCCCTCCCTTATTGTTTTTTGAAGATTGTTATGAAAACTATGAAAATTTCATTTAGTATCTAGAATATGTGCATGGTAATGAAGAGTTAATGGATGATGAAATCTATGACACCCTATGTGAATTTTCATTCCAACAACAAATGGTAGTTTCCTCCTTGGATGAAAGAGAATTAGATCACGATCACAAATCTGAAAATTATAATTCTTCTCTTAAAGTTGTTGAAAATGTTCAGACTTTAAGTGACCAAGAAAGGGGTAATGATAACCAACCAATAATTTATATAGGTTATTTATGTCTTGTTTCAGTCATGGAAGAAGAGAAAGTTCTTGTGGATTGTTTCCAAAATGGAGAGATCATTCAGGATCTCACATCTCTTGAAGATATAAAATCGGAAAATTCAGGAAATCAAGATGATGTTTTTGTTGAAACATATGAACAACCATCCTCAGACACTCTTGTTTTGCAAGACATGGCTTTTTCATATTTCTCCGATATACATGAAGATAATCAAGAATCAGTGTTGCATCCAATCTTTTCTTGCCCATAAAGTTTTTGTTTGTAACATTATGAAAACCATCGGATGGAGGTATTTGAGAAAGAAAATGAAGTTGGAGGAGTTCCATATCAGAGTGAAAAAATTTGGCAAACCTATAAAATCAGTTTCAATTCTTATAAGGGTCCTTTCGCAATAGGTTTGGATTCAGAAAATAAACCCAAATTTTCAAAATTTGTAAATATCAAATTTATTTTCAGATTCATTTTTGAGTTATCATTAAATAGCCTTTTCAGTTTACTCTATAATAAAGATATGCAAGGTTTTCAATTGATGGACAAGATGCTTGCATGGTTGCACTCAGTGTATGACTTCACCTAACAACAAAATTTATTTTCAGATTCGCTTTTGAGTTATCATTAAATAGGCTTTTCAGTTTACTCCATAATAAAGATATGCAAGGTTTTCAATTGATGGACAAGATGCTTGCATGGTTGCACTCAATGTATGACTTCACCTAACAACAACTCATGATTCAGCTTAGAGTAGGAAATTGCAAGCATGAATTTCACTTTTTAGTTTTCAACAATTGGTGTTCAGGGTGAAACCATAGTTCAAGGTGGATTCGATTGTAATAAAAAAAAATCATCTTTCACATTGCAGTATAGTTTTTAGTTTGCAGTTTCAGTATGGAATTTAGTGTGATACAATTTATAGGTTGCAAGGTTACTGGTTAGGAGCCCCCCCAATGGATTAGGCCTTTGGTCTATGGGGTTCTTGCTGCCATCTATGATCGACGACATCCATGTGAAGCCCGTTGTTATCACATTAACTTCTTTTTTGTTTAAATTCAGAAAATGCTGACAGTTTTAGTGTCAACATTTTAGTTGTAGTAAAAAGTGAAATCATTGATAGTGGGGATATCAACGTTTTAAGTGTTCCGATTGTGTTTTTTGAAGAAATTCGTTGATAACGGGCTTATCAACGTTTTCAATAAAATTGGGCAGTTAAAACTCTATTTTTCTCGTACAACACAATAATTTCGGGCACACTCTCCAGACACATGAGAATGAATTTTACGAAACTGAAAGAGGTTTTTGTCCAAAAGGGACCCATTTAGAAAAATGTCTCTCGGTTTTCTAACAGGTGTTATGGTTTGAAATATAGGATATTTGAAAGGTTGTTTTTTAGGATTTTGCAATCTTGTTTTAGTAATTGTTTTCAAAATCATATCCTGAAAAAATGAGAACTAATTTTACGAAAATGAAAGAGGTTTTTTTTCCACAAGGGACCCATTTAGAAAAATGTCTCTCGGTTTTCTAATAGGCGTTATGCTTTGAAATATTCGAAAGGATATCTGAAAGGTTGTTTTTTAGGATTTTGCAATCCTGTTTTAGTAATTTTTTTCAAAATTATATCCCAAACAAATGAGAACTAATTTTATGAAATTGAAAGAGGTTTTGTCCACAACAGACCCATTTAGAAAAACCTCTCTCAGTTTTGTAACAACTATTTTCGTTTTGGATTTTTGAAGGGATCATTGGTCCCTATTTTTCAGGATTTTGTGACAAAAAAGCTCATGGACAGTTGTTGACTTGGATACCACCTCACCAAATTTGACTTGTTGATCCTTATCTCTAGCTATGAATCTAACAACATCATGATCTTTAGATGCAGATAGTGTTGAATTTGGGTAGCATCGGACGTTCTCTAGCCATGAAAATTGGTGGAGAGGCTAAAGCACATGAGATCTCCAAGACCCAGAAATGGTTTGGACAGATTGTACCCGGTTTGAGAGATATTAAAATAATTAATATTTTTAATAGAGTTCGCAAGTCTAAACTTAGGAAAAATAAAATATTAATGGGTATTAATATAAAACTGGGTTAGAAGGTTCCAAAAGTCATGGATCAAGCCAAATCTAATCTTAGCCATTGATTAGATATTTAATCTCGGTCGTTGAAGGACCAACACGAAAAGTATAAGAGGAGGTTTGATAGTCAGTTGGAGAATACACAAGAGTGATCGTCATTCGATTTGCTAGAGTGGGGTTGCTAAGAAAAGTCGAATCAGTGATCAATAGCGAGGGGCAGTGAGTACCGGACAGAGAGGTAGAGATAGTGCTGAGAGACTAGCGTAGAGGCAGAGAGCGAGAAGAAGAAGTCAGAGCAAGCCACATAGAGCTCATCAGAGACATCGCAGAGGCCAGAGGTTCTGCATCATCCACGCAGAAGGCAGCAGGAGTGACATAGAGGGTCCCAGAGGATGCGAAGTGCCTTAGAGCGCTGACGCAAAGGGTTTTGAGGCTGAAGCAGAGTAGCATGAGGCTGACATAGAGTAATAGGAGGCTGACGTAGTGCTTCAGAGTTGCTGGAGAGGGTTTCGTGGGATAGGTTTTCTGAATACCTGTTCCTGAATAGAGAGGTATTACTGTCAGTTGTTTTTCTCTATTAGGTGAGCTAGTTTGGCACCCAGTTGTACTCAAGAAAATACTTCATAATAATAAACCCTTAGAATAACTGCACCGATTTTCCTGCATTGGATTTTTCTGGGGACAATTGTCCAAAAATAATGGCGTCACTTGTGTGCTTGTTTTCTTTCAGTTGTTGATCTATGGGTGTTGAGACTGTATTATGTTTATTTCATTATTTATATGTTTTAAATAAATTTTTCAGAATTAAAAAGTAGAAGAAATAAACCAGAAGAATACAAATTAAATTTCTAACGAATAGACTTAGAAGTTTCAACATGGTATCAGAGCATGGTTGCAGATCACAGGAAAGCTGAAAGTATCAACTAAGCATAGCATTTGCAGTAGAATCAGTTGTCCTGAGTGACAGAAGCTGATCCTTGCAAAAAGTGACAGAAGAAGGGTTGACGCAGAGGGAATGTGTCATCAGTCTAGGCCAAAAAGAGGCCATCACAGAGGCTGAGGAGGGGGGAAAGAGGCCCACGTAGGGTCATGCAAAGACCAAGAGGGTTGATGCAGTTGGCTGAGGGAGATGTTTTACCAGTGTTGAGATTGTGTAGAGCCTAGAGGTTCAGTCCTTTAGTTGCTGGGGCATAGGAAATTGTGGGCAGTTTGCGGGAGCAAAGCTGGTGGGGTACTGTCGGTAGAACAATACCTAACAAGGAAAAACCAAGGTAGAGGGAGTTGCTACTAAGGTAGATTTCTAGCCAAGGAATCTGGATCAGTGTTGCAGGTGCACAGAAGATTGGAGAGGTGCAACTTGACGATTGGCAAGAGGATTTCCAGAAGGGAAATCATGACTCAAAGGGAGTCCAACAGAGAAATGTTAGGCGGGAAGTAGAGACACTCTGCAAGAGTCGAAGAGAGAACTTCCAGAGGGAAGTAGAGAGAATAGGAGGAGTCAACAGAAGAGAAGAGAGATGGCCATGAATGGGTTGAGGCATCAGGACAGGCTGGATGGGGCATCCAACTTTGTGGTCTAGAAGGCCAATATCCTATCCATTCTAGATAGGCATCGCATCAAGTCCTTCGCCTTGAGAATAATGGTGATCCTAGCTGACCCGACTGATGATGAGAAGTATGAGGATGCAATGGCAAAGGTGAAATGCATCATTCTTGATGGGGTCAAGGATCATGTGGTCCAACATATTGCCGAGAAGGAAACGACAAAGGAAATGTGGGATGCCTTGAAGAAATTGTACTAGCATACTTCCATGTAGAGGAAGATGTTACTTGAGAATCAGCTACAGTCATACCATATGCAGAAGGGGGAGCAGATAGATCACTTCCTCGGTCGGTGGAAGGAGATCTGGGACCAACTGACTTCCATAGGGGCCATGCGGGATGAGGAGATGTTGGTTAGGACCGCACTTAACACAGTCTCCGAGGAGTGGGAGACATTTGTCCAAAACATACTAGGAAGGGCGGATCTTCCAGATTGGGAAGAATTGTGGGCGCCTCTTCGCAAGAGGAGATCAAGCGGTTGAGCAAGATATGAAATAGTAGCAAAGGAGTCCATATCAAGAAGGAAGAGGAAGAGGATGCAGCTACAGAATCTATGGGAAACCAAGAGAGGAGGAAGAAATAGGACCTCTCCAAGGTCAAGTGCTTCAACTATGGGGAACTGGGTCATTATGCGAACCAGTGTCCGAAGAAGAAGTCTAAGGTTCAAGCGTCTGACTCTAAGGCAATGCCAACGAAGGTGGAGAAGGAGGTTGAGGAGGATGATGATTGTGCCATGAGTGCTCATGTACCTCTAGAGAAGAGGTGGGGAGACATCGGGCAGTAGTCAGGAAGACTACAGGCGACGAGGGGCAAGATCCTTGAGGTACCCAGCCTCTTGGATTATACCTTGCTACGGGAGCCTTGAAGAGAGAGTAGCAGGACTGCAGGATGTCAGTAGAGACAGATGTGGATGAAGTGGCAGAGAGTGCTACAGTGTAGGAGTCCCCAGGCAACACGAGGCTAGCAGACTACAACAATGCGAGAGGCACGGAGAGTGTTGCAACAGTGCAGGGTGACACAGAGAGGTTTTGTAGCGGTGCAAGATGCAGAGAGTTGTTACATTAGCATAGAGGTTAGTAGAGGGAGAACTTGTTAGCAGCAGAGAGAGCTTCAAAATTGAGAGTATTTCTAGCCTAACAAGGATGTCAGAAGTTGGGTGGATCAGTTACTTACTTCTCAGTAACTGAGTTGCAGTGCAGTAGCAGTTGGCAGTAGCACGATGCAACATGATGACAGGGGGTTGCAGCGTTGGGAGAAAGGACTACCAGCAGCACAAATGTAGAGGGAGTTGTCGTACGAATGTAGCAATGGCAGTGGCAGGGCCATGGGTAGCAGTGCAGAGGATGTTGGCCAGGGAGGCCTAGCATCAGCACAGGTACCAGTGCCAGATAATCAGAGTGATGCTCAGTGAGGAGTATTATTAGAGCACAACCCTCGCTAATAGGGAGTGTTGATTTGGGCTAGCATCGGATGTGATCTAGCCATGAAAATTAGTGGAGAGGCTAAAGCACATGAGATCTCCAAGACCCAAAAATGGTTTGGACATATTGTACCTGGTTTGGAGATATTAAAATAATTAATATTTTTAACGGAGTTCCTAAGTCTGAACTTTGGTAAAATAACATATTAATGTGTGTTAATATAAAACTGGGTTAGAAGGTTCCAAAAGTCATCAATTAAGCCAAATCTAATCTTAGCCATTGATTAGAGATTTGATCTTCACCGTTTAAGGATCAACATGAAAAATATAAGAGGAGGCTTGAGGGTCAGTTGGAGAACACACCATAGTGATCAGTCATT
The DNA here is from genome assembly GCA_000404065.3 of Pinus taeda. Classification (NCBI taxonomy): domain Eukaryota; kingdom Viridiplantae; phylum Streptophyta; class Pinopsida; order Pinales; family Pinaceae; genus Pinus; species Pinus taeda. The sequence continues at coordinate 68,846 of APFE031664487.1, read as the reverse complement.
CGATTTGCTAGAGTGGGGTTCCTAAGCAAAGTCAAATCAGTGATCAACAACGAGGAGCAGTGAGCACTGGACATAGAGGCAGAGAGAGTGTTGAGAGACCAGCACAGAGGCAGAGAGCGAGAAGCAGCATCCATAGTAGGCCACACAAAGCCCAACATAGACAGCGTAGAGGCCATAGGCTTGTGTCATCCATGCAGAAGGCAACAGGAGTGACACAGAGGGTCCTAGAGGCTGCGCAGTGCCTCAGAGGGTTCTGAGGCTAATGCACAATAGCAGGAGGTTGACACAGTGCTTTAGAGTTGCTGGAGAGGGTTTCGTGGGACAGGTTTTCTGAATACTTGTTTCCGAATAGAGAGGTATTACTGCCAGATGTTTTTCTTTGACGAGTGAGCCAATTTGGCACCCAGTTGTACCCAGTTGTACTCAAGGAAATACTGCATAATAGTAAAACCTCATAATAGTTGCACCGATTTTCTCGCATTGGGTTTTTCCGGGGACGATTTTCCGAAAATAATGGTGTCACTTGTGTGTTTGTTTTCTTTCAGTTGTTGATCTGTAGATGTTGAGATTGTATTGTGTTTATTTTGTTATTTATATGTTTTAAATAACTTGTTCAAAATTAACGAGTAGAAGAAATAAACTAGAAGAATGCAGATTAAATTTCTAACGGATAGACATAGAAATTTCAACAAATAGGATTAGGAAGTTTTATATATGCATGTATTTGATAAAGTACATTATTATTTGGAGATTTTGCAATTAAGTTTTGCTAGAAACTTGTTTTAGTTTGCAGTCTTTCCTATAAAGACAATTTCTGAAGAATGAATAAAGGTTGGATTTTACTGAAAACATTTACATTATGGTATATTTGAGCAGTCTTAAATATATTATAGTTTGTTATGAGCATTTTATAGGAAATTCATGTGTTGTAGTTCCTTGTCAGTTTTCTCTTTGTTATAAAAATTTTCCTTCATGTTTGAAAATTTTAGTGTATGAGATCTGGATTCATTTATGCTCTTTCTCAAATTTCTCATCCATTAGTATTTGTTACCTCAATCAACTATAAATTCTATCTCACTTTAGTTATTTTCTTCCAAACTCTCAAATTTGTTAAAGGATTTGTTGTTATCATGCTTTTTGTATCTTGCTCATTGGATCTATAGCACTACTTGTTAGAATTGGACTCCATGCCCAATGTCATGTTTTGTAAACATCCCAACCAAATTTTATCCTATGAACTAAATCAGACCACATAACTCAATTGTGAAACCTACTACTATAGTGACCTAGAGTAGTTGAGTTTTAGGGAGAGATCCCTCTCCAAGTTGAAGGGCCATCTTTCAACCTAAAAGAGGTTCGAGGTTACCTTGGAGGTTTTCCCGCAATTGGGTTTACTCTAAGTGATAATGGGATCTAGAGTTGAAGGACTTTATAGGGTTATTGGAATACTTTTGCTAGAAGTGTTCCATGACATCTATCATCAAAGTGAGTTATGGCACCGAAGATTGGCATATATACGTTATGAAGTCCTACCGAAATTGAAGAAGTTAGTCTATGAGATGCTTGATGTTCAAGCTAGTCACGGTGGAGTATATCTGGGGTGTGCCAGTGGAAAGAAGACAAGGGGGCCATTCCCCTTTAGCAAGAACAATATTGATGATATTCTTCAACTTGTTCATTCTGACCTATGTAGACCCATGCTAGTGCACTCTATTGGTGGACATCTCTACTACATAATCTTTATTGATGACTTCTCTAGGAAGACATGGATATACTACTTGAAGCATAAGAATGAGAATTTTGATATGTTCAAGGACTTCAAGGCACTAATAGAAAATCAAACAGCGAAGAAAATCAAAGTCTTCAGGTCCGACAATGGTGGATAATATATATCAAATGAGTTTGTGGATTTTTGCAGAAGGCTGGAATCAAGAAAGAAACTATCATACCTTCTAATACTGAGAAGAATGGTGTGGTTGAACGAATGAATAGGTTCGTTGTGGAAGCTTCCCGAGCTATGCTGCATGATCAAAAGTTTCCAAACCAAGTCGGTATCTTTGTCTATAGTACTTATTTTATTGTTAAAAAAAAATAATAATAATAATAAAAAAAAATGTTTATGATTTATTCTCAAATTTTTTTAATACACAGTGAAAGAAAAAGCTAATGAGTATGTGTTTATTTGTGCATTGAAAATATGAAATTGAAAATATATGTTTATATTTTTAATTGAAAGCTTACATAAGTAAGGAATATGGAAATAATAATATTTTTTATAAATTTCATATGATAATAGCAACAGAAAACTGACAAGGAATGAGCATGTAGAAATTCATCAATATATGTTGTTCATTTTTGTTTGAAAGAATGTTATGTATATAGACAAAGAAGATAACTTTCCGGGTTGATTTAGTTATATGCATATTATATATATAAAGTGTTATATAAATAATAATTGGACTAAAGAGGTATCCTATCAAATCTATAATACATTGTTACTCAACGCTAAAGTAAATTGAAGTCATGAGGGCTTTGAGGGAGCAATACCATACCACGTGCATTCATATTGGGGGATATATATTGAAGAAAAAATGATATAATATGTTGAGCATATAAAGGGGTAAAAGGTTTTTATATTGGCAGATATAAAAATGGATTTCAAAGTTAATGGGAAAATATAAAGGGGTATAAAAAATGTTAATGAAAAAATAGATAACTACAATATATAGGGAAAGTAGGGACTTTTTAAACTCGGAAGGTGTATTGGGTTTGTATTGATAGGGGGTTAAATAATGTTATTTTTAGAGGCATTTTCCAATATGTAATCAAATTAAGGGCATCTTTTAGTATGCCATGAATACACGTGATAAGTTAGAGGTTCATTGAGGTGTATTGGGTTTGTATTGATAGGGGGTTAAATAATGTTATTTTTAAAGGCATTTTCCAATATGTAATCAAATTAAGGGCATCTTTTAGTATGTCATGAATACACGTGATAAGTTAGAGGTTCATTGAATGAAACCCCGTGATTAAAATAGAATTTATCGTTATATATATATATATATATATATATATATATAGTAGTAAATACAACAAAACTAGAAAAGAAAAGAAAAACGCAAATATTAGAAATACAATGGGAAGGAAAAGAATATTTGTATGCATGGTAAGGAAAATAAAACTTTAAATATTGCAATCCGAATTATATTTAATAAGAAAATGAGTTAAAAACTCGTGTACAGTTTAACAAATTGTGTCAAAGGTTGCTAAACAAATTGTGTGAAAGGTTGCTAGAATAATAACCCTTAAAAAAAAAAAAAAAAAAAAATTATTCTTTGTGCATTTGTAGGCATTACACCTTTACATAAACTTCCGACCCATTTTTTTTTTTTAAATATAGAGAGTCATGGTGTTTGCAGGAAGCATGAACGCTGGAACCAGGAACGAAATTCTCTGACCTGGTAAAAGAGATTGGTGAGCTGAACTAGAAGTTCAAAAACACTTGAAAACATTTATATGAACACGTTGTGGAATGAAATGGTGTTCGACCCTGAAAAACAAAGCACAATAGAATGAGAGCGCACCGTGTTAGGAATGGCACAATGTTTATAAACAGAGGGTTAGAAATTGAAAGAAACAAAAGTGATTATGGTTAGAATTCTACATTACCCGTGATCAAACTGGAAAAGCTTGGCTAGTTCTCTACCTGTGTAAAAGGATATACATTAGCATGAAAAACTAAATTATCAAAAAAAACTACAGAGTTTATGCTCTGGCAATTAAATAATTAAGAAAAGTAGTAAAAGGAAGTCTTTATAAAACATTTATTTCCCAAGATAAAATGTAAAAAAATCTACTAAGCCTTAACGATCATGGTCAATTAGCATCGAGGAGGGAAAGAAAAACCCCATAATTTATCGAATTACGATAGAACCTTTAAAATATTAATTGCTAGATTAATACCCAGTTAATTCTTCCCATAAGAATTATAAACCTTATTGTAGTTTTGAAGAAGCAGTAAATAAAACATGTGAATAAAAAGTTTATTACAACCAGCTATTACCAAACGAAAATGGGTATTGAAGAAAATAACGAAAAAATGACAAACGGGTATAAACCTCTTCACTGTAATCAAAATAACGACACTGAGTCTACTCGGTTATTCAAAAATGGAACTACGACCAACACCATGGGAATTATTTTTTATGAAATAACTAAGCACCTTACTAGAAATCAGAGCAAGATTCACGTTAGAACAAGTATTCAACCTATGTATTATGTGTTGGATGCCTATCACTGGTTGTCTAGTTTCCCTAAGTGTTGTGGACAAGTGGCAGAATTGTCACAACAAGTGTGTTGTATTTTGATATCCTAAGGATTGACTTTTAGAGCAGTCAAGTGGGATGGTTTGGATGCCCTAGTTCACTAGTTGGTGTTTGAAAAATTAGAGATAAGAGGGTTCATTGCAGAAGTTGTAGATCAATCAAGGAGTTACTGTGTGTGGGCAGATCTGAAAGCCCTAAGAAGAGTGACAATAGCAATTGATATGTCATAGAGATAGGGAAGATATATAAGTTTGAGCGCTATTCACAAATGTAGTTGTGAACAATGACTTTTGTATGTAGTATGCAACAACTTGAAGACCTCAAGTAGAGTACACTTAAAAGGAGCCATGGATTGCTAGGAGGCAGATTGATGGAGCCCTAGTTCAGGGTAAGATCCAGAAGACTCTACATGCAAACTTTTTAGTGGAGCTAGAAGGCTACTAGTGGGAAGATCAATGAGACAATGTTTAGTGACACAAAGGAGTTGTGATCATTGATATTAGTATATTGATGAGTAGCGAGATTTCCCATAGAGAGGTCGAGACTCAAAGGAAGTCTAGTTTCAGAGGGAGCTACCCTATTGAAGATAGTACTTTAGGATCTGGGGAGATCATACTCATTATTGCAATAGTTGCAACAATATTGTGGAAGAAGCAACAAAGTAGTAACAACAATATGAGTAGATCATATTTTTCCATGCATGAACCTATACCTCCAGGAGTGAGGTGGGGCGATGTAGATCCCTAGCACCTGAATTGTAGATATTTCGGCAGGGTCGTTGAGGTGTCTTCCTCATGGATCATTACCTTGCTAATAGAACACAATATTCATTAGTAAAAGGATCAGTGTCAGTTAGATACTGAGGAGTGCAGAGCAGTGTTGACAACAGAGTGGAGGCTCAGTAGTAGAGTCAACAACAACACATTTTTCCCAGTAGATAGTTGCAGACACAGTTGATTCATTGTTTTTTTTTATGCTTTTCAATTGCAGATGTTGCAGCAAAAACAACAACAGTGAGAGGCGTTGCATGTAGTAAATTTCACAAAGCAAAATAAGGGTGGTTGAAAATCATTTTCTTGTTGAGAGGGAGTGTTGAAAAATACACCTCTATTCATCAGATTAATGCAAGCATGCATAAGAGTTTTTTAGTAGTTGCTTTCTCCTAGAAAAATATTCTGCATGTGTGTTGTTTCTTATTACATGTTTCTAATTGTTGTTCTAAATTGTGAATTGAATTCCATAGAGTAGAGTAAAATTGTGTCTCTTCATTTAGATTAAAATTTCATGAGTAATTGCAATTCTACACTATAATTTTATATAGCATTAATATATATATATATATATAAGAACGAGTAATGGATATATTTCCAAAGGTGGAGTAAGCTCTTATTACAATCGACTGTAACTTAAAAAAAAATTGAACAATGAGAGTGATCTGGGAACATAGTCCCTTCTCCATTGCTTATATTCAAAAATTCATTGAGATCTTTAGTTATTCTTGAATATTGTCTTACGAATTGTCCCTCTAGAAAAGCAAATTTACATAACATTGGTCATTATGTTTGTTATTCCTTCTGCTTGCCACTCCGTCTGCTTGTTATACCTTCAGCTTGTTGTTCCTTATGCTTGTTGTTCCTTCTGATTGTTGTTCCTTTTGCTTGTTGTTCCTTCTTCTATTTGTTGTTCCTTCGCCTGTTGTTCCTTCGGATGTTGTTCCTTCTGCTATTGTTCCTTTTGTTTGTTGCTCCTTCAGGTTGTTATTCCTTCAGATGTTGTTCCTTTGAGTGTTGTTCCCTTTGCTATTGTTCCTTCTGCAGTTGTTCCTTATGCTTGTTATTCCTTCGGATGTTGTTCCTTCTGTTTTTGTTCCTTTCCTTCTGTTTTTGTTCCTTCGGCTTCTTGTTCCTTTTGTAGTTGTTCCTTCTGCTTATTGTTCCTCTTACTGTTATTCCTTCTGTGTGATGTTCCTTCTGCTTGTTGTTCCTTTCCCTGCTATTCCTTTTGTTGTTGTTCCCTCTCCTTGTCGTTTCTTATGCTTGATGTTCCTTCTGCTAGTTGTTCCTTCTGCTGATGTTCCTTCTAAAGTTGTTCCTTATGCCTGTTGTTCATTCTGCTTTTTGTTTGGTGTTCCTGAACGTGACTTGCTGAATTCCTAAAACAACTCTCACTTTGAATATTGGGGCTAGTGAGCGTAGATCTGTCATTTGTAGGATGGTTAAGGCAAGGGATGAGTTGAATAGGGTCCTCCATTAAGGCTAAGATTTCCTTGGGATAGTAGACAACCTTTGTTTGCCAGCGAATCTGCTTGCTTATTTAATTCCCGCAGAATGCGGTATGAGTCAACTGTGTCAAATTCTTTAAATAAGTTTCGAATTCACTGCAAGGTTTTGTTTAAAGCAGGGTTACGAAAATGATCTTTGGAGTTTAGGAGATTAATCAGAAGCTCCAAGTCTTCGAATATTTGAATTGTTTTATATCCTAGCTCCTTCGCAATCTGGCATGCTTTTAAGACAATGTAACTCTTTGCTTGATTGTTCGAACTTATGCCTAGACCCCAGCTGAAGTCAGTTTTATTCGATCTATCTGGGGAGAGAATCAATCCTCCTGCACCTACAGTTCCTGGGTTCCCCCTGGACACTCCATTGAAGAAGATAGTGGCTTTTGAGGTTCCCTGCCACCAATTGAGAAAGTCACCTTTAGTGAGATGCAATTGTCGGGTTGACGCATCCATTGGTTTGCTCATTGTATCTTTCCTTTCACCTGATGCACAGAATCCTATCCACTCAGAAGTTTCTGGTGGTAGAGGGGAGGCAAAGACTGTTTTATTTACTATTTCCAACAGGGTAGCTTTAACTTTGGCAGCCACTTCCACTGAGTTCGGGAGCCTGTTGTTGAAAACGCAATCGTTTCTAGCCATCCATACTTTCCACCAAAGGCATTTTGGAATAGCTTGCCAAATGTTTTTCCAGATTGCGTTTTTAGTTTTTTTCTCCGGGTTTTTATTTTCCCAACAGGTAAAGAGGGCGACGACTGATATCTTTTGGGGGGGGGGGGACACTAAGTCTGTGGAGGACCATCTTCGAGACTACTTGTGTGAAATTGTAGTCAACCATTAAGTGGTCAGAGGTTTCGATAACATAATTGCATAAGTTGCATCTAAAGGGGCCTTGGAATCCTCTTTTGGTCATATTTTCTCCTATTAGAGCCTTTTTGTGCATGAGTAACCAAGTGAAAAAATTCACCTTTCGTAGACTAAAGGGGGACCAAACGGATTTCCAGAGCTTCGGTGTTAGCAAAGGGGCTTGTATAGCTTGTAAAGAGGAGAATCCTTGAGCTGTTGTATATATTCTGGTTCTTCCCCACCCCCATTTGTCTTTGGATGAGCAATGGACAAGGGCAAGACCAAAGAGTGCTGCACATAACGAGTTTTTTTGGGATTCCAGGTGGTCGGGAACCCTTGGAAAAGTCCATCCTGCCGAATTCCCTTTGTTGTTCCAAGAACAAATATCTGCTAGCCGAAGGAGACCTTTGTTCACTAGCCAGATCTTTATATCGTTGCAGGAGTTTAGGTGGCCAAAGGGGCATTCCCTTGTATAGTATCCTCCCACAGTAATGTTCTTTGTCCATTGCCTGGAATTTTGTATAAATGTTGTCGTACATGGTCGATGCTTCTTTTAACTAAATTCCATATTGTTGTTCCTGGTGGAGTAGATGTTGTTGTGAGGTTTCTCAGTGAGCTTCCATTTAGGTATTTCTTCCAGAGGGTCTTACTGACAGGATGATTTTTATCTGCATATAGTTACCATATGATTTTTCCACCAAGAGCCAAGTTTGCCAGCCCTGGATCTCGTATGTGTAACTTGCCTTGCTAGAGTGGTCTTTTTAGGATATCCCAACTTACTATATGTAACTTGCTCTGATTGCCCTTGCCTTCATTCCAAAGAAAGTCCCGGAGGAGCTTGGGGATCTGTTTCATGATAGTCTTGGGTGCTAGCAGGAGGGAAGACTGGAATATGGGGAGGGCAGAGAGGACTACCTTTATCAAAACCATCGTACCAGCCTTTGTAAGCCATTGGCCTCCCCAGTATGCTATTTTTGATTATATCTTGCTTATTACTTTCGTCCAGAGGGAGGGAGGGCTTTGTCCCAAGGTTAAGGGAAGGCTTAAGTATTTGATCTATTCCCATTTTTCATACCCAAGGAAACCCAATGTGCAGGCAATTCGAAAGATAGTTGGATGATCTACATTCCAGCCGTAGACAACGCTTTTTCTTTTGTTGATCAAGGCTCCTGAGATTGAGCAGTAGTGATGAAGAATTTTTTTGAAGGCTTTTCCTATCTTAATTTATTGGGTCAACTCTTGCTACCTTGATGCCTAGGATAGAGACTGATTTCATTTCCGTTGTTAGCTTTCTACTTAGGGATTCTGCCAACAAGATATAAAGAAAGGGTGACAATGGGCATCCTTGGCAGAGCCCTCTTGAAGCTTGAAAAAAGTCAGCAGGTCTGCAATTGACCAGGGGCGTTATCCAAGGCCTGAGGGTGCAAGGTTTTATCAAATTAACAAACTCAGCACTAAAACCAAAAGAAAGAATGATTTTATAAAGGAATGAAAGTTTAACCCGGTCAAAAGCATTTGACATATCCAGCTCAATTGATGCTCAATTGATGAGCACGCCTTTTTCCTTCCGAGTGTGGCTAGAGTGGAGAGCTTCTTGCACCTAAACATTAATATATCTTCAATACAGAAAAATCCCTTTATAAACCTGCGAGCAATGAAAACAAAGTGTTAAACATTATATAAACTGTAAATAATGTGATAAAATGATAGGTGCCGCAAGAGAGGGTTACAATCAATACAGAGGAATCCCTTTATAAACCTGCGAGCAATGAAAACAAAGTGTTAAACATTAGATAAAAGATACCATATAAACCGTAAATAACGTGATAAAATGATAGGTGCCGCAAGAGAGGGTTACCTTTGCCAAAATGAACGAAGCGTTGAAAGAAAACACCAGTGCATTCAACGGATAAGAGGTCAACAACTTCATAGACAGTGGGTGTGAAAACGAAGATGGAAAAACAAACATAGAACCCTAGCTGCAGAGCAGCATCACCGATGAAAGAACTCCAGTGAAATGAATGAGACATGGTAAACACAAAAAAGGTCATTACACCACGATAAACCATAAGAAAGTTTCCACCATTGTGAATTTCAAAGATCAATCCCAACCGTAAACTTGTTAGGTCAAAGGAGAGTTCTCAATTAAATAAACAAACCTTATGTTAAGTGGTGATAGGAACCATTCTAAACAAAAGAAATGAATCATGTCATTTATATCGCTGAGTGATATCAATCCATTGTATTGAGCCAATTACATGACAATGTATTATCAATGCGTTGTATCAATCCATTTACATGGTATGGTATTATTAAAGCATGGTAAATGATGGTTATAGTTTTGATAGTTAACAATGTATGTAAATAATGAATTACAAGAGGGATTAAAATTCCTATTCAGAAATTAAAATTCTTATTGTTTTAATAGGAGTAGTAGGAGGAGGGATTAAAATCATTATGGTGACATTTACATGATATGGTACTATTAAACCATAGGACGAGGGATTAAAATCACCATGGTGACATTTACATGATATATCATCATTTACATTTTGATAGTTAATAATGTATGTACATAATGAATTACAAGGGGGATTAAATTCCCATTGTTTTAATAGGAGGAGGGATTAAAATCACCATGGTGACATTTACATGATATGGTATTATTAAACCATGGTGATTGATGTTGTTTGATGGTGGTTATAGTTCCGATAGTTAATAATGTATGTATATAATGAATTACAAGAGGGATTAAAATTCCCATTGTTTTAATAGGACGAGGAATTAAAATCACCATAATATATGTACATAATAAATTACAAGAGGGATTAAAATTCCCATTGTTTTAGTGGGACGAGGGATTAAAATCCCCATTGTTTTAATAGGACGAGGGATTAATAGGACAAGGTAACAAGGTATTAATAGGACGAGGTATGATGGTTATAGTTATGATAGTTAATAATGTATGTACATAATGAATTACAAGAGGGATTAAAATTCCCATTGTTTTAATAGGATGAGGGATTAAAACCCCCATTGTTTTAATAGGACGAGGGATTAATAGGACAAGGTATTATTATAAATATAATTGTAAATATTGGATTGGATTATGAATTATATTGTGGGTAACTTCAATGTTATGTAAACAATGCATATCATACATAAAAAAACCTTTTGAGAAGGGATATCATTTAAATGTTAGGTTGTTAAAAAAAAATACCCATAACAATATGTAAATTATTAGTATAAATATAATTGTAAATATTAGATTAGATTATGAATTATATTGTGTGTAACCTTGATGTTATGTAAACTGTGCATATCAGTTAATAATGTATGTACAAAATGAATTACAAGAGGGATTAAAATTCTCATTGTTTTAATAGGACAAGGTATTAGTATAAATATAATTGTAAATATTGGATTGGATTATGAATTAAATTGTGGGTAACTTCAATGTTATGTAAACAATGCATATCATATATAAGAACCTTTTGACAAGGGATATCATTTAAATGTTAGGTTGTTAAAAAAAATACCCATAACAACATGTAAATTATTAGTATAAATATAATTGTAAATATTGGATTGGATTATGAATTATATTGTGAATAACTTTGATGTTATGTAAACAATGCATATCATGCATAAAAACCTTTTGACAAGGGATATAATTTAAATGTTAGGTTATTAAAAAAAATACCCATAAGAACATGTAAATTAGATAAGAATGCATTTTGTTCAAAAGAAGTAGAACAATGAAAAGTGAAATACCCTAGAATGTGTAATTCATCAATAGTAAAAATAGATGTTACTAAGAAAAGAGGGAATCATTTTATTAGCAAAGAAAACATTTTAAGTCATTGTTTACTAAAAACAAAAAAAATGTGTGTGTGAGGGTTAATACAAAGTTTGAAGCATATTTGTGAGGTAATAGTAAGTAGTGCTAAAACAAATTTTATAGAATAAATTAAGATAACAGCTTTAGAAAATAAAATTTATAATCAAATCTTGGAAAAGTTGAAAAATGAGATTGATAATGAAGAACAATCAAAATATGTAGTTAATGAAAATAGTTTGCTAACATTTAGAAACAAAATCTATGCTCTTGATGTGGTTGGAATTAAGCAACTAATACTAGATTAGCACCATAAAAGGTGCTTCTCAACTCACCTTGGTGATTAGAAAATCATTTTAACACTCTGAAAAGGGTTTTTCTAGCCTAATATGAAGAAGAAAGTAGTCTAGTACTTAGAAAAATGCCAAGAATGTCAAAAAGTGAAGGTAGAACATCAACATCTAGCAGGGTTGCTAAGCCCTCCTCCAATACCAAAAAGGAAGTGGCAGGTACTTGATGAGCCCTGGTATTGAAACAAGAATATTGCAACTCCCAAGGTTACCAACTTAATTATCAACCTAGGGTTTTTACAATCTTAAGAGGTTTCGACATTGTATGTGCAACATGAAATGTGTCCTTCTTTCATTGATCTGATGCAATGAAGTGAATATCATGAAATCAAGCCTAAACTAATTGCATAAATGGAAATGCTTGAAATGGAAACCTTAACCTATTGCAGGAAACAAAAGACAAGGAAAGCAATCCTATTCTAATTGCATAAAGTAAAGAGCATGAACCAACTCTACATCACTCCGTTCAAGAGACCATATGCTAGTAACAACATTCATTAAGCATTTCAAAACATAGTCATTTAAACCACCCCTGTACCATTCAATTCATGAACTTGTTTACTAACCCTAATTGGAGATACGTATTACAATGATGAAAAGACGAATCCTGAGCAGTCTGTAGTCTTCCTAAAACTTGGTTCAAAGCATAGGGGTCATTGTATAGGGTCAAGATACTAAAAGCAAGCTCAAAGGGAAATTCTGGTCAATTTTGGAGGGTCTTTGTGCAGTGTTATAGGATCGACATAGAGTGTTACATGAATTTCCTATTTTATTATAAGATCAGGTCCGAGAGCACTTTGTGAGCTTAGAAGTTGATCTAAAGGTGAGGAAAGATGAAATAAAGTAGGAGAATGGTGTATGAATCCCTTTCCAAGCGTAGTGCTCCTTAGGAGCCCATCTTGCACAAGGAAATATGCAAACGATGGCCTCTAACAAATATGAAAATAACTCTCTGTAGACATTTTTCTTGAAGAGGTTATTGAGGAAGGAGGGAAGGTGTTTATTATAAGATGAAAATTCTCAACCCACAAACCCATAGTTTCACCTGCACACAAGAAATATTATGTTTTTTATACTTGAAAAGACTAAAATACTTAGTTTGCCAACTATCTTGTCCTCCAAGTTATCTCACTCAATGCCCAAGAAAATCAAATGCAAATGAGATGGGATGATTTTTTTATAAATTGGATGTCCTAGGACTCTAATCCAAGTGAAATCGCTCAAAAATACCCTTGTTAGCATATGCTCAAAAATAGTAGAAAATTACTACTCTAAAAACAAGAAATTCAAGAATTAGTGAGCTAGTTAACCTACCAAATGCCTAACTTGATCAAGTGCAAATGATATGGAGTAAATTTTGATCTTAATTTGGATATTTTTAGGCTTCAATACAAGTGGAATCAACCCAAAATAATCTCATTAACATGTGTTAAAATTCAACATACATTTATTACTATTTTGCTATAGGACACTTCCAAAAATTTCAAAATTGTGAACTAGGAAACCAATCCAAGTAGCTCAATGATGAATATGACTTTTCAAAGTTGTTCTAAGGATGAATCATGCTTGTACATGTATGAATGACCTAAAAAAAAAAATTTACTTCAATCATTTAACCAATTTAACCTACAACAAATGAATTATGGATACTAAATGCAGAAATATGAAAAACAAGAATAAGAAATGCAAGTGAATAAGAAGTGCAAAGAAGATAAATAAATTGCACAACAAGTATTTGAGACTCCTAGGATATCCAAGCCCAAGGATACTCAAATTTATATGAAGGAAACCAAGCTTTAAAATCTAAAAATGGCACCAAACTTCATTATTAGAGTCAATCCAAGTACATCCATGCTAGAAATGAAAGTAGAGCTACTAAATAACAAGTTTTTTTTTTCACAAGAAGACTAAAAAATACATGCCCCTAGAGGAAAATTCGAATTCATACTTATACAAATTGATGGGGAAGCATCCTCTTTGAAAAGAGTAAAATTTCCCCTCCAAAGTCCCTCAAAAAGTGGATTTGGTTCCCAATAGTTGGAATCTTCATTAAATGAGAGGGAACACATTCCTAATTTCCCCTCCAAAGTCCCTCAAAAAGTGGATTTGGTTCCCAATAGTTGGAATCTTCATTAAATGAGAGGGAACACATTCCTAGATTTTCTCAATCAGTGGCTCTCGAGAATTTTTTCAATAATTTCATAATATCCTATTCATTTATTATCCAATATTGGTCCATCTTGCAAACAGAAAGTCTCTAGATTATCTCATCTTCCAAATCTTCATAATTTGCCTAATATTCTCACAATATTCTACAAAAATAAATAATATTAGGCACATAATACTTAATTATGTTCAAATATTCCTAAGAATATATTAAATCTAAAACAACATCATTAATTATTAAAGGAGAGATTTAATATAGACTTTATTTGCATAAGAAAGATTAGGTGTGCCTTAATTTGTATCTAATTTGGAGGCCCATCAATGCTTTCATTAGATTTTATCATTGGCTTATCTTGAACTAGAAGGCAACATGACTCCATTATGTTGGTGGTAGATAAAATCTCAAAAGTTACACATTTATACCTATTCAATCTACTTATAAAGCTATGCAAGTAGCATATATTTTCATGAAGGAAATTTTTAGACTATGTGGGAAACCGAAAATTGTCATATTTAACAAGGATGCCAACTTTACTTCCAATTTTTGGAAGGCACTATTTACAAGAATGGGCACACAATGGAATTCAACACTACATACCACCCACAAATAGATGAGAAAATCAAAAAGACAATCAAATCCTTGAATACATGCTATGCATGTATGTAATGAATCAACCAACTAAATGGGAGGACTATGTGCACTTGGTTGAGTTTCCTATAACAATAGTTATCAAGAAACACTCAAGATGGGTCCTTTTAAAGTATTGACAAAAGTGCCATTATCCCTTGAGTTGGAGTTAGCTTGAGGATATGATTATGTTAGGACTAAATCTTTTACAAGAAATGAAACAAATTGTGAATAAAATAAAGTACAACCTAACAATAACACACGCTAGATAAAAGAGTTATGCATATTTGAAGAGGACACACAAAGAATTCCAAGTAGGGGAACATGTATATATTAAAGTTCAGTAAAAAAATAGTACCTTAAAATTAAGGAACTATGATAAACTAGCCCCTCGATTTTGTGGGGCAATTGAAATACTAGCAAGAGTAAGGCCAATGGCCTACCAACTAGCATTTTTATCCCACATTAAAGTTCATAATGATCCATGTGGAAAATAATTAGCAATTGCACCGAATGTTGCAAAGAAAATGTCGTAAGGCATAAATTCGAGAAGAATCGTGACATATAAAAAATCATTGAAAATAAAAATGACTTGAATACTTGTGTAATTGTAGTAGTTGTATCTATATCTTTGTGTGCCTATATATGGTTGTATATATTTGAGATTGAGATTGAGTTTTACTGGGTTCTTCCTATTCCAAATGGATCAATTTATGATTATTTTTTAGTTTGATTAGCCATAGTCGCATGAATTTTTACTTGGGAATTTT
Source organism: Pinus taeda (assembly GCA_000404065.3). Lineage (NCBI taxonomy): Eukaryota > Viridiplantae > Streptophyta > Pinopsida > Pinales > Pinaceae > Pinus > Pinus taeda. The sequence continues at coordinate 53,648 of APFE031664487.1, read as the reverse complement.
AATTCTAAGGCATTCGTCATTGTGTTTTAATTTTACTATTGAGTATAACCAATCTATTTCAGAATTGATCATAATGTTTTTTTAGTGAAAGTGAAAAAACAAATACCCAATGAAAATTCCAAACACTATAAACTAACTTCGTATGCTTTGTTCAATTGCCTTTCCTTTCTTATTTCTAATTTATATAAAAAAAATTCTTATAATTGTCTACCCAATTATTAAATAATACACTAAGAACAACAGAAAGCTGAAAAATTCTTTTCTTATTTTTGGAATTTTAAAAAAGAAACCATCAACCTTGATCACCTATATTTGCTTTGCACTATGTAGTACAATTTCAATGTTGTGCCCTTTCATAGTTATCTCACGTTTGTTTGCATTAAACATGTCAAAAGGGAGATATTGCATTAAAAATGTCAAAAGGGAGATATTGTTGGTGGCTAGCCCGACTGCAAATACCAATATTTAGATATAGAGATTTGGAGAAACCAAAAGTTCTCGCCATTTTACATATCATATGAAAGAGATAAATGCAAAGGTAATCATCCTAAAATCTCTTTTCATTTGATATCTAATGTAAAAGAGACATACACATAGGTAAGTATTGATTCATGTTTAGTTTAGGTTAAGTGATTTGTTAGTTGAAATTGAAACATTGGTGTATGTGTAATTTTATATATGTTTTTCAGCGTTGCATTACCATTAAGGATTCTAAAAGAAGGATTCTAAAAGTTTTTGAATTTACAGTAAGTAGGTAGGTAAAGTAGAATTGGAAATTGAGAATGCATATAGTTCATTATTACTAAAAATTACATTTTATATAATTGAGAATGCATATGTTCTTTTATTTTTGGTTCACCATATGTAGCAAAGACGACATTAATAAATTCAATGCTCTACATGCACAAAAACCTAGGGCAGGCCTCCTTGCATGATCGTGAATCCAAATAAATGCTCTTACCCAAAGCAATCCAAGACAAGTATCTTTCCATAATTTACAATAAGTAGGTAAAGTTGTTGTAGAAAATTCAAAAGTAGAACCTGCAGTTGAGAATGCATATGGTTCATTATTACCAAAAAATACATTTTATATAAAGTTAGTCTGCTTCAACCTCTCTTGTTAGAACATGTTCTTTTCTTTTTAGTTCACCATATGTAGCAAAGACAATTGAATAATTGACATCAATAAGTTCAATGCTTTACATGCACAGAAACCCATGGCAATCCTCCTTCATGATTGTGAATCCAAATAAATTCTCTCACCCAACACAATCCAAGACAAGTATCTTTGTATAGTAGTGGTAAAATAACAAAATAAACTATTTAGGAGCTCAAAAGAAAAATCAAAGCTTTGTAAATGAAAAAAATCTGAAACTATGAGCTTTCTATGAAGAAAGCAAGTTACAAACTCTCCTATGAATTTCAAGCACCCGATTATTGTATAAATGAGACATGACTGCTCTCATTTAGAGACTCTGCCACAACAAGCCTCCTTCATGATTGTGAATCCAAATAAATGCTCTCACCCAAAGAAATCCATGAGCCAGCCCCAGTTCCCAAGAAAGCACCGCTAACAGCTGCATATATAGTTCCAGAAGCGGATGTAGATTGAGCAGATCCATATGTACTAGTTAGAATTCCATTTCGAAAACCAGCAGTATCTTTCAGGCGTAGATGAGGCTGTTTCATCAGTCCTATCCTAAGTGGGCTATTGTTTAGTCTCTCTCTACCAGGTCCAGATTGGGGGGTTGGACTGCCTCGCTCTCCCTCGGGTGTAACCATTTGATCCGTTAGCTGTATAAATGAGACATGACTGCTCTCATTTAGAAACTCTGCCACAACAAGCCTCCTTCATGATTGTGAATCCAAATAAATGATCTCACCCAAAGAAATCCAAGACAAGTATCTTTGTGTAGTGGTGGTAAAAATAAACTATTTAGGAACTTTAAAAAAAAATCAAAACTTTGGTAATGAACAAAAAAATGAAACTAGGAGCTTGCTATGAAAGAAAGTAAGCTACAAGCCTTCCTATGTATCTCAATCACCCAATTAATGTAGAAATGAGACAGGAATACCCTCATATTCAGAGACTCTGCTGAGATTTTTTAGATAAACCATACAACACCAAAATATTTCTTTCCACTGAAGAAATTCTGAACTTTACCTAGCAAAATGGGAAAACCAATGCCTTAAATCCACCATAGTTATCACTTGTAATTTTGCAAAGCCACCTCAAAATGTATGCGATCCATCAATCGTAATGGAAATAATAGTAAGCCGTTTTCACTTTTTGATTTTTATAGATTTTCAATGACAGTGAAAATAAAAAGAACAATGAAAACCTCTCTATTACATAAATGAGTAGAACAAAGTATTTTATGGTAACTAATGTCAACAACTATGGCTAAAAGGAAAAATGAAAATACAAATTGAAAACAATGAACTTATCAAGATCACACCTACTATAAACCTATACTAATATAAGCTCAAGTTTCTTGAAAAGAAAGAAATTGTATCATCATATGTAATAGGAAAAAAATATTACTATTGATTCATTTCTGTTATGCTATATTATCATTATCTTGAATGCTGAACTGTTAAATAAATTATACACTTTCAGTTGGGTATGATAATAAAACTATATTAATAATGGTATAAAGTTAAAATGAAGTTTTACTTACGATTTATTTTAACCAAAAATTGGATGGAGTTAACATTGACAACCCATTATCTCATAGTAATTATATGACTTAACAATGTAGAGATATCCAAAAACAATGGCCCTTTTGATTTTGAAACATTTATTATATTCCATACTAGTTTCAAATAGTAATAAAGTGAATCATATTTTGCCATTAAGAATATTTCTCACTTCAGACACTTACAACAGTTGATAAAGATCATACAGTTTTAAAAGGAGAATGGACTTAGAAACAACTCTATCTACAAGTAGAGTCACCATGAGCTTATAATACAACATTATACTGAGATGTTTGGAGACTCTTGAGATTTTTAAGGTCTCTTGTATTATGAGGCAGTGATCACAATTTGGAACATCCTGAAAGATCTAGAAACTGGAGTCAATAAATATTTGTTATACCTTCTGGCACATCTTCAATATTTGCATAATTTCCAGCTGCAGTTCTTGGTTCCCATGGATTGTGCAGAATGATATTTAGTCCCTGAAAAATGCAGGAGGATAGTAGTCTAGTGTGAAAATGGATTCCACCACGGGCACAAACTCATTTACATCGTTGCCCATCGCTATCACAAAATCGTCTTCCGAAAACTGTAACGTTCTAACTAGATTTTATTTCTTGTGGGCAATGGTGCATGCAGCTAGAAACACAGAGCTGAAAAGATCTTGAATTTCTTATGCTTCCGACTGTAACATCGCTCCTCACACTGCAGCTATGAACAACTGGTTTGTACTTCTGGGGTTGGTCAAATGTTCTCACTATCGACCAAACCTGCAGATAACACACAACTTGAGTGTCTAGTATTAGAATCAACACATGACCATTACAAAGAAAAATAAACTACTAGCTAAGATGTAGAATTGCTAGATATAAACAGTGTCTGTTGAGTAACAATAAAATGAGCAGAGGTTAAAAATGTTGCTATATTTTAGAGCCAAGACCGAAGTAACCACAATAGGCTATTGATAACTCAGTAGTATGTACTGTTACTATGTCCAAAAGAGTTGGAGACACCAACCCTTCTGAATGTCAGTGGATTCCTTCTATTTTGTGGTTAGTTTACTATTTGGCTAATGTGCACGTGTGTAGGTATCCAATCCCACTACAACATGCTCCCCATCGGAACAATATTTTGGCAATGTGAAACTTCTTTAGGCATTTCAATAAATATTGTCTACCTGAAATCCAACTGATGACAATTTGACCCCATCAGCCAAACACCAAAAACACACACAGACAGCAAAGGAATGACTCCCTAAAAGATCTTCCACATTAATTACAAGACTAGGGTGCTTACCCTAACCCTCTGAAAAGAAAAGTGAAACAACTGGCTACAATAATAGGAGATTTGTTTATGGAAATTGATATAAATCCACCAAAGAACATCAACTATTGTTGCCTTAACGCATAGCCTAAATCTGATAAAATTGTAGGGCTTGCTAGCTAGACTCGGCTTAGTTTAAGCCACAAGTTTCAAGAAAAGACAACAACCATGACCTCTACAACTTTGCAAATAAGGAGACTCAGTTCCCTTTTACAGAATATAAATTCAAGGCAGTGAATGAGCCCACTGACCTTATCTATCACCAAAATTTCAGACTACCCAAGACAAGCACCGACTAGACATGCTTGACTAGCCAAAAAGGGTGAGTCTCATCCATGCTTTCCCACTCTAAGTGCACTATAAAAGTGAAATAGATATCCCATCCAAAGGAAAAAATGAAAAAACTCTAGGCTACTTTAAGCTTAAAAAGATGATTTACCATACCGCTGGCTTAATGCAAATATTCATTATTTATAATTGAACTGCTATAACATCATAAATCTCTATCCTGCAAAATTAAACCTGTCCAGAAGAGGCTGTAGACGATGATCACCTCCAAGAATTTTAATATTGAAAACATGCTCATTGTCATCCAATATTTCTAATCTTTATGTGCTTGCTATAGATGGCAGACTAGATTTGACATTAGCATTTCTTATGCTTCCTACTGTAACATCTCCCCTCACACTGCATCTATGAACAAAGGGTTTGTACTTCTGGGGTTGGTTAAATGTTCTCACTCTCAACCAAACCTACAGATAACACACAACTTGAGTGTCTGGTATCAAAATAAACACATGACCATTAAAAAGACAAATAGTGAAAGAACTGGCTACAATAATAGGAGATTTGTTTCTAGAAATTGATACAAATCCACCATAGAATAGCAGATATAAACAATGTTTGTTGAGTCACGACTCACAATAGAATGAGCAGAAGTTAAAAATTTTGTTATATTTTACAGTTAAAACAGAAGTAACCACAATAGGCTATTGATAAGTAAGTAGTATGTACTGTTTCTATGTCCAAAAGAGTTGGAGACACCAACCCTTCTGAATGTTAGTGGATTCCTTCTATTTCATGGTTAGTTTACTAACTGGCTGATGTGCATGTGTGTAGGTATCCAATCCCACTACAACATGCTCCCCATCGGAATAATCTTTTGGCAATGTGAAACTTCTTCAAGCATTTCAACAAATATTGGTTCATCCGAAATCCAACTGATGACAATCTGACTCCATCAGCCAAACACCAAAAAACACACACATAGATAGTAAATGAATGGCTCCCCAAAATATCTACCACATTAATTACAAGACTAGGGTACTTACCCTAACCCTCTGAAAATCAAAGTGAAAGAACTGGCTACAATAATAAGAGATTTGTTTCTGGAAATTGATACAAATCCACCACATAACAACAGTTGTTGTTGCCTTAATTCATAGCCTAAATCTGATAAAGTTGCAGGGATTGCTAGCTAGTATTGGCTTAGTTTAAGCCATAAGTTTCAAGAAAGGAAAACAATCATGCCCTCTACAACTTTGCAAATAAGGAGAATTAGTTCCCTTTTACAGAATCTGAATTCAAGGCAGTGAATGAGCCCATTGACCTTATCTATCACCAAAATTTCAGACTACCCAAGACAAGCACGGACTAGACATGCTTAAAAAACCAAAAAGGGTGAGTCTCATCAATGATTTCCCCCTCTAACTAAACTCCAAAAGTGAATTAGATATCCCATCCAATGGAAAAAATGAAAAATTTCTAGGCTACTTTAAACTTAAAAAAGATGATTTACCATACCACTAGCTTAATGCAAAGATTCATTATTTATAATTGAACTGTTGTAACCAGTGTCCTAAAATCACGATTTTTTGGGCAAAAGGATTAAATTTGGCGATTTTTCGTAAACGAAAAAATCGCAATTTTATCGAAATAATCCCAATTTAATCGCAAGTCGATGGAAAAAATTGACATAATTTTTTTTGCGTGGATAAACTGCCGCAAAGGGTGATTTCGGTTTATTTTTTGCTTTGTGTTTTCAGTGTTCATTGTTTTGGCTGCTGTGGAGAATCGACTCATCGAGGGTTACGTTCCAAATCCAACTTCCGTTTGCAACTGCCATTGCGTGGAGAGGAGCTAGCAAGGTATGTCAACAGCCACAGTTAAACAGTTAATGTTTCATTCTTCCAGACTTTCAATCAAGGACCAAACCCCTAACTCGCTGACAGAAAAACCTGTGTAGCAGAAGTTTTATAATTTATATCACTGTTTTGTCACCAAATTTTCTCTACTGTAGCTTTAGCAAGATGCTGTAACAGTAATACTTCTCTTGATGACAACGTTTTCACATCACCAATCGTGGCTTCTATACATTTAACTGTGGAATAGATACCTTCATTTGGCCTCCTTCTTTCTGTTGTAGCAATGAGACCTTCTACCCAGAGATCTGACCTTTATATAGTCCGAGACTATATAGAGACATATTCGAACTTTCTGTGGGGGTAAAGTTATAAACCAACATATTTGAGCTTCATGTGGAGATAAACCAACATATTTGAGCTTCCTTTGGAGATAAACCTTCGCTGTCTCAACTTTTAACAAGGTATATTTAACATTATGTTAACTAATTAATTTTTAATTCAAAAGCAAATTTTCTTTGATGATTATGGCAAATCAACAAAAGTCTATTCAATAAGTTCTGCCATCCATCTTAAAATACCTGAAGGAAGACTTCATTTATTTCATCCATATATTTTAAAGGTAAATAACAAAGCAACCTGTCCCTGTTAAATCCATTGTTTTCTTCAAAAAAAAATCTCTTCTTCTTACAGTGACATTTTGTTCTGTCATTAAATTGAAAATTCAATACTGTATATAAAATCAAAATGAACCAGATCCACTGTCTTAATTCCTGCTAACAGCTACAGAGTCTGAGCTTCTTTCTTGGCCTACTAGCTTCTTTCTTGGCCTACTGTCAATAGTTTAGACTCCAGCCTACCCTTTCACTAGTCTGACTAGGGTTTGAGGGAAGTAAATAAGATAAACATTCATGTATTAAGATGGTTCCAAGTGTCAAGGAGGGTTGAATATGGTCATCCTTTCACTAGTCTGACTAGGGTTTGAGAGATAAACATTCATGTATTAAGATGGTTCCAAGTGTCAAGGAGGGTTGAATATGGTCATTTAATAAAACTGATGCAAATCTATTACATGTTCAAGACTTTATATGGGCTGGCAAATTTAGAGTAAGTAGGGAACAAAGTCTTGCAAAAACCCTATTGTGCTCTATGTCAAATATAGCCAAATAGGATCAACATACATACATTGTTTGAGTGATCTGTTTCAAACTTTCACAACATCATTTAGGACTATTTTGACGGATCATTGCTACTATTTTGATGGATCATTGCTAATTTAATTTGTTTCAATTTTTTTTGTGCCCAAGTTTAAACTTTAAATTCAAGCTCAAAGTTTAAAACAAAATGCCAAGGATTTTGGATGCTATGTGGGAGTTTGGTGAGCCTGATACTACACCCGAAACTAAGGGGTCAATAGAAGGTATTACTTGCAAGTTGTGTGGCAAACATATGTCAAGAGGCATCAACAGATTAAAATTCCATTTGGGACAAATTCCGAGGCAAAATGTTGAACTTTGCACAAATACAACTCCAGAAATACAACTCCAGAAATCATCCGATGGGCCATTCAATCATTGATGAATAAAGAGGATGGAAAAGACACTAGGGCAGCACTAACAAACCAACTTGTAGGGGGCTCAAGAGTGGGGGGAATTGAGAGTGGCAGTACTTCTACAATAGCATCACCTTCCTCACCCATGGGTACTCATCCTTCTACCTCATCTTTTTTTTCCTAGAACAAAAGTTGGTTCACAACCTGGGATCAAATCATCAATGAAAAAAAAGGAAAAGGCAGAGGCTGACAGGTTGGTCAGCACTAAGAAACCAACTTGTAGGGGGCTCAAGAGTGGGGGGAATTGAGAGTGGCAGTACTTCTACAATAGCATCACCTTCCTCACCCATGGGTACTCATCCTTCTACCTCATCTTTTTTTTCCTAGAACAACAGTTGGTTCACAACCTGGGATCAAATCATCAATGAAAAAAAAGGAAAAGGCAGAAGCTGACAGGTTGGTCAGTGAGTCTTCTATGGAGTGATATTCCTTTCAACATTGCCAAGACAAACCCATTCTACCAGACTATGTTTAAAGCCCCCACCTTTGCAGAATTGAGAGGGCCTCTTCTTCAAGATGAAAACACTGATTGCACTGCTAAATTGGCAGAGTTTAGGGCATCATGGGAACACACTAGATGCACAGTCATGTCAAATGGTTGGACTGACCAAAAGGGTAGGACCCTTCTTAACTTATTGGTTAGTTGTCCCAAGAGGACAATGTTTATGAAATCTGTTGATGCATCTGCACACATTAAAGATGCATGTTTATCATGTGAGTTGTTGGACATCTTCATTTAGGAAGTAGGCCCAAGCAATGTTGTCATGGGAACACACTAGATGCACAATCATGTCAAATGGTTGGACTGACCAAAAGGGTAGGACCCTTCTTAACTTCTTGGTTAGTTGTCCCAAGAGGACAATGTTTATGAAATCTGTTGATGCATCTGCACACATTAAAGATGCATGTTTATCATGTGAGTTGTTGGACATCTTCATTTAGGAAGTAGGCCCAAGCAATGTTGTCCAGTCATAACGGACAACACTGCGTGAGTTGTTGGACATCTTCATTTAGGAAGTAGGCCCAAGCAATGTTGTCCAGTCATAACAGACAACACTGCAACATAATTTGCAACTGGCAAGATACTTATAGAGAGGTATCCTAACTTGTTTTGGACACCACATTAAAAATGCACGTTTATTACAACACTACAACATAATTTGCAGCTGGCAAGATACTTATAGAGAGGTATCCTAACTTGTTTTGGACACCACATTAAAAATGCACGTTTATTATGTGAGTTGTTGGACATCTTCATTTAGGAAGTAGGCCTAAGCAATGTTGTCCAAGTCATAACGGACAACGCTGCAACATAATTTGCAACTGGCAAGATGCTTATAGAGAGGTATCCTAACTTGTTTTGGACACCTTGTGCTGATCATTGCATTGACTTGATGTTGGAGGATATAGGTAAGATTCTCACTGTGAAAGATATTGTTGAATCATCCAAAAGCATAACAAAATTTATATATAATCATGCATTTGTGCTTAGCTTGATGACAAGATTCACCAACAACAAAGAGTTGGTGCGGCCTGCCATTAACAATTTGCCACTACTTTCATATCTCTTCAATCTCTGTTGAATTCTATATGGGAGGTGAAGAGCATGTTTCTCATGTTTCTCTCAGCAGATTGGCGTTCTTTATCTATTAGCCGCAAACCGAAGGGAGAGGGCATATGTAGACTAGTTTCATATGATCAGAGCTTTTGGGCAGTAGAGGAGGTGTGTGCCATTTCAAAACTTTCAGTAAAGGTTTTTCGGTTGGTTGATGGAGACAAGCCCGCAATGGGCTACTTGTATGAAGCCATGGATAGGGCCAAAGAAGCCATTCATGCTTATTATGCAAATAAGGGAGACGAGGGTTAGAGAAACAACAAGTCATATGGAGAGTGATTGATTAACAATGGAACAATACCCTCCATCACCCCATTCTTGCTTACGCTTGTGGTTTCAAATTTGATGTCGAGGTCTTGTGTTGAGAGAATGGTGTCATCTGCTTGTGTTGAGAGAATGGTGTCATCTGAGCAAAAACATGAGGAGATTTCTAAAGAAATGGAAGTCTATAGGATGGGAGGTGACACATTTGGTTTTAACATGGCTATAGGATGGGAGGTAACACATTTGGTTTTAACATGGCTATTAAGAATAGGACGACCAAAAGCTTCAATTTGTTTTTATTTCAAACTTTCAAGTTTAGAATTTCAATGTTTTTTTTATGTTTCTCATTTTTCTTTTAACTTGTAGATGAGAATTTCAATGTTTTTTTTAATGTTTCTCATTTTTCTTTTAACTTGTAGATGCTTGGTGGACAAGCTATGGTGCCAGAGTACCCCATCTCCAAAAGCTCCCTATTCCCGTAAAAGGGGAAGAAGATCTCCCTATTCCCATAAAAGGGGAAGAAAATCTCCCTATTCCCATAAAAGGCATCTCCAAAAGCTCCCTATTCCCGTAAAAGGCATCTCCAAAAGCTCCCTATTCCCGTAAAAGGGGGTAAAAGGGGAAGAAGATCTCCCTATTCCCATAAAAGCCATCTCCAAAAGCTCCCTATTCCCGTAAAAGGGGGTAAAAGGGGAAGAAGATCTCCCTATTCCCATAAAAGGGGAAGAAGATCTCCCTATTCCCATAAAAAGGGAAGGGGGTAAAAGGGGAAGAAGATCTCCCTATTCCCATAAAAGGGGAAGAAGATCTCCCTATTCCCATAAAAAGGGAAGGGGGTAAAAGGGGAAGAAGATCTCCCTATTCCCATAAAAGGGGAAGAAGATCTCCCTATTCCCATAAAAAGGGAAGGGGGTAAAAGGGGAAGAAGATCTCCCTATTCCCATAAAAGGGGAAGAAGATCTCCCTATTCCCATAAAA